>JAKVQY010000494.1:0-12549 GCA_030463045.1 Geotrichum macrosporum
CACAACACTCAACTAGCTGATTTCCACAGATAGAAGCCACCTTAAGTAAAAACTCTTTTGCAAGATAAAAACCAAGTCAGGCACACTCACTCAAACTCAATCGTCTTTGCCAATGCCTTGCCTCAATTATTCTTATTTTAAAGTTTTACATTCGAAAATGACCTTAGTTTTTATAAAATGTGAAATGCGGACTTAGCTCAGTTGGGAGAGCGTCAGACTGAAGTTTAATTCAGTCTCACAGAATATCTGAAGGTCCTGTGTTCGATCCACAGAGTTCGCATGTTTTTGCACCCCAAATGTAACCAGCAAGAAAACCTCTTTTTTTAAAGATTCAGTCACCATCATGACTTACAAACTTTATTTGCCATAGAAATTGAGTTTGTGAAACTCCTTTGTTTTTTGCGTAAACTAAATTCTTTGAATACTAAAAAGGAGTGGAAATGATTGAAGTTATGGCATTGCGGAGATTTAATCTTTCTTTGGGGTAGGTACAACGAAAGTTATCTCAATTCATTTACTTCGCAGCTGGGCCGTCTAACATGAAGAACAGTTCAAATACCCTTGCCCATCAACTTAAACTGAAGAAAGTCAAGTTCATTTCGAATCTAGAGCTAATACAAGTTCATTAAATAATCGCGATTTCCACTTTGCTTCTTATTTATTATCAATTCCTACTAAAAAATACGATCCGAATTCTAATATCCAATTCTCTATCAATTTTAGACGTAATTGGTGTATTGATAAAACTGCTTGCCTGGTATCATGACTGGAGAAAGCGGCAATGAAGTGGCAATTACACAAATTATAGATATGGGATTTACCCGTGATGAGGCCGTGGAAGCTCTTAAGGTAAAGTGCTTGCAGCTCAGATATTTTTGACTTTGGTTTGCTAAGATTAGTGAAAAGAATTCAAACAACGATGTGATTAAAGCTATTGATTATATCTTCAACCCGCCACCAGTAGTAAGTTTGCCTGACTTTCAACCTCGCGTCCTGTACTCTGCTAACATTTGTGCTTTTTAGGATGGTAACTGTCCCAAGATCAATAGTAGCAAATTTGGCTAACAGTTAATTTAGATGTTCCAATGTTTCAAAAGAGTGACTATGAGTTAACCCCAGTCGAAAATGATACAGATTTAAGAATGCAAGATCAGGAAACAGGAACTTTATCTACATTTGGTCCTGCTACAAAAGAGTACTATGATGCGAGTCAGTGGGGAATGGTTCCAACTGGACAAAAGACGACTCCGTCAGTTCAAGAAATTTCAAGTGAGCCTTCATTCAATCCTCCGGCAGTCAAGCCAAGATTACGGCTAAGCAATGAGTAAGTTTAAGAAATGATTTCTCTTTTTTGTTTTATTTTTTGCATGCCAATGACTAATTTTCATAGAATGCCTCTTCTCTTGCCTACTCCTGAAGTTTTATATATCGCCCCTCTTCTTGTTATTTTACATCAAATTCCGTTGGCGAGAAGGGCGCTGTTAAATAACTCACAAGAAATCGTAAAGCATTATGGCTATCAAGAAGACTGGTGGAATGGATTTATTATTGATCTTTCTAGCGAATTTGAATCCAGTGGCGACTCAATTCATTCATATTCGCGAGTAATGGTAGAAACTCAGCGGCTAATGGCTTTTCTAGACGGTGGCTCTCGCAGACCATATGCTCATATTAAGAATCTTGCGTTGGCTCCTCCTATTTCGTCACTACCTGCGCTTAAAGGAGAATTTCCAGACATGAATCCTGTAGGTCGGTTTTTGGAGGATTTGATTAAATTTTGGGATCCTAATACAGAGATTTCCTCAGTTTTTGAGAGCTCAGCAGTACATGCAGGCACAGGAGAGCTAAGACAGTTTTCAAACATTTGCACGGAAGTTTCGCTTCTTTTATCACCCACCGATACTTTGTTTGATCTTGTAGATGACTTAGTTTGGCCGCTCATGGAGCCACCAGAGACATTTCTTTCTAATGTTGGCGACATAATTACACTTACTCTGAGAAGGGATGATGCACAATCGGGTGCGGGAATAGATGTTCCTTTAACCTTTTATCCTGACAGATATACTCGCCCATTTTTACCATTCATAAAAACACTTCGAGAACGCCGGAAAGAATATCAGCAACGTATGGCCCAAATCAACAATAAAAAGTTTACCATGATGAATTATATGGGCAAAGACACTTCAAAGTTGTTGCAAATATCTTCTGACTATTCGACTTCCCTGTGCTCCCGCTCTGACTACAAAGAAGCCGAGGCTGATTCAGATGAAGAAGACTTTGATTACGGCGGTCTTGAAAGCGCCTCAAATGATATGAAGAGAGCAGCCGAAATGTTTTTGCAAAAAAAGCAGAGCATGATTGATGAAATGATATCGCTTCAAACTCAAATGACGTTGGAATCCGCATTATTCAAAGGAGAAAATGACAGTGCTACTTTTGACCAAATTTTCCCAGCTCAAAAGCACCCAACTTTGAGAGTATTTAATTTGAGCGGTGTGATATTAAGCCCAACAGAGTACTGTTTTTGTCGACGTAATTCCAAATCACTTATTGATCTAGAAGATGATACAGAATTTGTGGAAGATGCAGGGAATCGAGATACCAATAATGCAAGCAGTGAATTTCAATGGTGGAAAGTATGCAGCTCACTTTCCAACAATTCCCAAGAAGTTCCTGTTGCGTACAAAATAACTGCTGAAGAATTGTTAGCGCTTGCAAAAACTGGTTCCGCTGAATATGGATCACAGGAAGTTATTTTAGTTTATGCTACAACTGAAAATGCATGGGATTTAGAAAAGCATAAAGTGGGACTTCCGCCGGCACTTCAAGAGTTTATTGACAAAGACCGTCATTCTTTGCTTCAAAAGCTTCGTGACGAAGAAAATAGCTCCATTGTCATGGAAGGTCAAGAAGTTCAAGTACATGATCCTTTCTCGTCTCCGGCTTCATCAATCTCTTTGGTGTCATCTGTCACAACTGAGGAGAGACCTAACAATACTACTCGAGCTGTTGTTAAAGCCATACCAAGCGATGACGATGACGATAATGATATTGAAGTTGTTGAGAATTCAAAAGTCTTTATGCTGCCCTCTTTAAAGCCCAGCAAGAGCAATGGTGATGGTGATGATGATGTGGTCACTGATCTTTTGGATGACTCGGATGCTGATGCAATGGAACTTGAATTTGGCCTGGTAAACCGTAATATTAAAAAAAAAAAAAAATAGTGTTATGTTCAAACTATTAATACTAAAAGGAAAAAGAGAAATAAACCTGTCTATACAATTAAGAAAAAAATAAAATGAAAAAGTATTTGTCGTTACCAGATTATAATAGAGGCTTCAAAAAGGATTGTTTGAGAAGCTTTTCAGCGGGGGGTCGTTGGTTAAAATCAATTTCAAAAGTTTGCCTCAAAAAGTCTTGAGCATCTTCTGAACATTCTTTGGGAATAGCCGGAGCCACAAAAGTACCAATTTTGAAAATCGCTTGCATTTGGCTGAACTCGGGAAAAGGATGTGTGCCCGTGAACATTTCAACAATAAGGCAGCCAAGTGACCAAATATCAGCTTTTAAAGTGTAAGAAGTTTGTTTCACGACTTCAGGAGCCATCCAATAAACAGATCCCTGGAGAGATACACGATTGTTTTCCGCCGTGAGTAGTCTAGCTTCAAGTTTTTTCGAAATTCCAAAATCAGAAATCTTGATGCCTCCCTTATTATCCACCAGAACATTTGCACCCTTAATGTCGCGATGGATAATGCTACGGTCATGAAGGTATTTCAAACCTTGCAATATTTGACGAACAAAGTTACGGATGAGAGATTCCTCGAAAGCGCCGTAATTGGACAACATGGTAGCAACGGATCCACCAGGCACATACTCAAGGAATATATTGAGATAGTTCTCTTCGGAATTAGATCCAAGATACTGAACAATATTTTCGTGTTGCAGGTCTCGAAGGAAATTCATTTCGCGCTGCAGAGCGTCAATCATGGTAAGCTTTTTTTGTTCAGTGTCTTTGTTGCCAGAGGGAAGTTCGACTTGCTTCACAGCCATGAGCTCACCAGTTATTGAATTCATGCCTAAGTAAACAGTACCAAAGCTTCCAGACCCAATAACAGACCCCTTGATCCAACGTGATGGGCCAGAGCGTTCGCGATTAAAAGCATCCATAAATTCCTCCTCAGTGTCATTCTGGTCAGGGTATTTGACTTTTTCATCCTCTGGTAGATCAGGTACAGAAAGTCGGTTAGACAGAAGAGACAAGCTACTGGACCTCTTGTTGATCGCAGTAGAATAGTTATTAATTGGAGGTGCAGGATTAGAATGCACAGGGGCTGATTGAGGCGTGGGAGGAAGTGGGCTTTTTTCAAAGGAGTCTGAATATGTTGAAGTTACACTTGATGAATCGCGAGTGCTCATATCAGACGTAAGCGTTGAAGAATTTTTTGGAACGCTAAAGAAAGAATAAGAAGTATTCGACAGTCTCACTCCTGAAAGAGAAGCATGCGGAATTAAGTCATCCACAGAAGGGAGCGGAGGTACATCTTCGTCTTCATCCTGGTTTCCCCAAACTGAGGCAATTGAAGACCTCTGACTAATTCTAGACATGCGGGACATGCGCTTATACATTATGGAATTACGAATAGTTTCTTTCAGCGCAGCTTTCCCAGCTTCCGGAAAATACTCCGTTAGGTTATTAGAAATAAGCTCACTCGGAGGTCGCTGTCCATAGAATTTTCTCAAACGTTTCTTAGAGCTCTCATTTGACATTACTGTTCCATCCTTCAGGTTGATGCTATTAAGGGCAACAGTTGTTTTTTGTGTAGATGTTGGGGTTAAGGTGCCAGAGTTGTTGTAGTCATTAGAGTCATTAGAAAAGTCGTTATCATTAAAATACGTGCTTGATTCAATGTGAGCACGAACTGAAGGAGGAGGGGTTAATGAAGGAGACGCAATAATTTCACGCAAAATCTGCTGCGATTTGGATAGTTGCTTAATGGTTGGAGGTGCTGAGCCCAAACAAATCATAAGCCTGTTTCTTTCCTTTCGATCTTGGCTATGGCAGATAGTAACAAGTTCTAGGTCCGAAACCTTTCGAGGAGTAGTACCTAGTTCATTATCTGTAACATGAACATTCCAGTTCTCAGGAAGATCTTTGACACCTGTTTTCTTTAGTGCTTTTCGTTTAATTGACTCGCCACTAAAACAACCGGAAATATACACTGTTTTGCTATGGCCTTGCCCATAAATAAACCGCACAATACTTTGTTTTACAACGTCCATGCTAAGAATATTTTTCACTTTATCACTGGAATTCTGCGTAGCCGTTTGAGGCCGGGCGTCCGAGGCACTTACTGGGGCCGAGTGGGAAGGTTTAGGCGCTAAAACAAGAGGCTTCTGCTTTTGGGGCACAGGCAATCTCATGGAGCTTGAAGGAGTAAAGAAGGGTTCCTGAGGAGAATTATCTCGAGATATTTGCGTACGTGGCCCATGAGAGCTAGCTTGCGTACTATTATAATGTCCACTAGAGTGCTGGTTTCGATGGGACGGAAGTTGACGAGAGATTACATGAGAAGGTTGAGGGCCGGGCAAAGCGGACGAATAATTTACACTAAAGGGTGAAACAGCGTGGCTGTCAAGGGCTTGCAAAGCTTTTGAGAAGTCCTGTAACGGGGATCGAGATCCTTTTGCTCTGAGCCTTTTCAGGCTCTGATGGATGCGAATTCGGTCACCCACTTTTTTTACCCCGATGTCCCTTAAAGCCTTTTGGTCGCACTCCAGGAGAATGTCACCAATAATATTATGGTCTGAAACATGATTAGCATCCAATAATAAAAAGTCTTTTAATAACTTACTCTGAAAGACCCTATAATAAGAACCACAATTCAAGCTTTCCAACCATTCCCTAATTTCATTTTTATCCCAAGATCTAAATTAAGTTAATTTTATGTAAGATTTGGGAGTATTCACTCACTCGACAGGGCTATCAGGAATTGGCGAAGTGGCATGTTCTGAAGAAATTGATATTTCTGGGCTAAGGTTTCCCGAAGTGCGGGTGGAATGAGTGTAACTCGATGATTCTGCTGTCGGGGAAGATAAATCACTACTAAATGCAAATGAGCTTCGAAGGGGCGATATTGGCTCAGGAGGGGGGAGAAACCCAGCCATTGTGAAGAAAACGTCAAGCAAAGATTCCGCGTAAAATGCTGTAATTAATTTCTACCTACTGGGATATTATTGTGGCGATTGCTACTAGCTTTTGAAGTAGGTAATCCTTGAAGAAATTTGTACACTGACACCTTACAAATAGTCAAATCGTCTCCTTCCGAGGTTTTTTAAACAGATTGAAGTATCAAGCTTAAAGGTGTATAACGCGCATATATGGCAAAAAAGTGATGAGCTCCAGTTGTGTGTACACGCGATTACAGAAAACGCAACGCACTGAGATAGAATAGTCCGGAAGTTTAAAAATCCAAAATGTTCTAAAAGTCAAGAGCAACTGAGGTTGAATCAAGGAATTCCACGTTGTATCTAAAGGACAAAAATAAGTAGAAGAGAGTATATTTTCAAATGTATTTTGGCTTGGTAAAAGATCCCGGTAGCAACGGGGAGTAGAAGATTTGGTTTCGCAAAGGATCATTAGCTTTTGCCTATAAAATTGCTTATTAGGGTTGGGGTATGCGATGAGATTGATATTTGGCTCCAATTTCCAGCCACCAAAAACTTCAAGACATTTCAGGTTGGCATTGATTTTTTCGAAAAATTAGGAACCTCGCCGATCACAGCTCTCGTAATGTACTCAATTGGCCTCATTGTTGTTTCAGATCTTTGTTTTAAAGGTAACAGCGAGGATCTGACTGGACCAGCTCTTTTAGAATACATTTCCCGTCGAGAATGCTACGAAGTAGGCTCTATTAAGATAGTTCCTGACGAAATTGACGAGATACAAAAAGCAGTATTAGATTTCAAAAAGTATTCTTTAATTCTCACCGCGGGCGGTACTGGATTTGGTATTAGGGATGTGACTCCTCAAGTATGCAATTTGATTACGCGTCGATTGTTCCAACTTAACCATGTTCTAGGCTATTAAACCGTTGTTAAAATATGATTCCCCCGGAATAGTTCACAAGATGCTGGCGAATTCCTTGAGTATTACGCCAATGGCTGCTCTTGGGCGGCCAGTTGCCGGTGTCATTGGGTCCTCGCTGGTTATTACGCTCCCAGGATCCCCTAAGGGTGCTATGGAAAACTTTCAAGCCGTTGATAACGAGCTACCACACGCATTGGAAATGCTCCAAGGTACATCTTCAAGAGTCATTCATAAAAGAGACTATAAGAGCAGTCTACTAGGATTAAATGAAGGAAATTCTCGTAAACGACTGAAGAATTCTGATTCACACTCACATGTACACTCGCACTCTCACGGAGACTCTATTTCTGATGCTCATAGCCACTCTCATTTGCACTCTACTTCATATTCTCACTCCCACCAAATGCCTGTTAAACACCAGCTCACTAGTAACTCCAACGTTACTCAGAGATCTCGTGCGTCACCGTTTGAAATGATTTCTGTTTTAGAGGCTCTCGAATTGGTTTACTCTAAAACTCCTGCTCCTTCAAATACTTCTTTTATGAGCAGTCTGCTGGATTCTAACATTGTAGGCTCTGTCATTTTTGAAGATATTTATGCACCGGAAAATGTGCCCAATTACCGTGCCAGTATTGTTGACGGTTATGCGATTGTGGATCTGGAGGCAGGAATTTATCACGTTTCGTCAGTGTCACATGCTGCCGGTAACAATAGAATTATTGAACTGCGAAAGGGAAGCATTGCAAGGGTAACGACGGGTGCACCTGTACCACCGGGTACTAAAGCCGTCGTCATGGTGGAGGAAACTAGGTTAGTATCTACTACAGACGATGGCATGGAAGAAAGAGAAGTTGAAATTCTAGCAAAAAATGTAAAGGAAGGAGAAAATATTCGGGAGGTTGGAAGTGACATTAAGAAAGGCAGCCTGGTTTTGGCTAAGGGGACAGTTTTGAGTTCAAATGGAGGCGAAATTGGCATACTTGCCAGCTTGGGATTGACTGCAAATATTCCAACCTACTTCAAACCAATTGTGGGTGTCATGTCTACTGGTGACGAAGTAGTTGATACTCTGTCCGGGGGCATTGCTAGCTCACTCAACTACGGCGAAATCTATGATAGCAACCGGCCAACACTAATTAAAACACTTCGGGGATGGGGATATAATGTAGTCGATTGTGGAATTGTTAGAGATAATGCAGATGGGCTGACTTCAACTATCAAAGATCGGTTTAAACAAGTTGATGTACTAATTACTACTGGAGGAGTTTCTATGGGAGAACTTGATTTGTTGAAACCAACGATCACAAATAGTTTAGGAGGTACGATCCATTTTGGACGTGTTGCTATGAAGCCAGGTAAGCCTACAACCTTTGGAACTTTAAAAGTGGAGCATGGCGGTATTTACGAAAAGAAAGTGATATTTGCGCTTCCTGGAAACCCAGCATCTGCAAGCGTCACCTTTAATTTATTTGTGTTACCCGCACTACGCAAACTATCAGGTATACCTGCTGGTGATAGCTATTTGAATTGGAATCTTCCAACTGTTACTGTGCGTGTGGGGCAAGACTTGAAATTAGATCCGCGCCCAGAATACCATCGGGTTACCATTTCTCAAAAGTCAAACAACTTAGGTGAAGGAGTACTTCTTGCGGAAAGCACAGGTGGACAGCGGAGTAGCCGAATTGGAAGTATGAAGTGTGCTAATGGATTACTGGTGTTGCCATCTAGTAAATCGAATAATGGAAGCACTGTAAAACGAGGGACGCATTTGCCCGCTTTGTTAATTGGTCCTATTGAACGATGACGCATAGAAATTGAAATTCCTCTGGACCTTAATTGAAAGATAGTAAATTTTGATATATTGGCTCTTTAGCTAAGTACTACCTGGAAAAAAATTACAAGATCTGCAAAATGCTTGTAGGTATGTATCGAGCTATTGAGATACATAGCTCTTATTATGAAAAAAAACTTTTTATAAAACTACCTCAAGTGTACAGCGTCTGGCGAACAATTTAAAGCGTTTTCTTTTCCAGTTGACATGAGTCTGTCACATTAGAAGGTCTAAAATTATAGTGCTGGAAAAAATCACGGTACTGTGGTCCAATATTAATAGGTCAACTAAAATAAATAATAAAAATAATATATTTCTTAAGAATATGAGAGAGTAGTTTAAGCATCCCCTTCGTCATCTACTGACTCTTTTGTTTGAGTGCGTGGAGGATATCGTCTTATTCCTTGTAATGTGGATGTAGCTGTTGTAGACAGTGGCGATGATGATTGATGCTGATAAGTCCGCAAAACCTCTAGGCTTCTTTTAGTTTGCAGCACTGTTCCAATGAAGAACCCCGCTGAGGTAAATGCAGCGGGCTGAGTTATAGTATTTCCATCTTGTGAATTGTGGTGAAAGTAAAAGGTGTTTCGTATGCTACTTGGTGAGCTCTTTGTGTGATCGCTGGACTGTTCAGTCAAATGAGGACGAAAATATGAAATTGATGAAGAAGGCTTGTCACTATTTAAAAATAATGATAACGATGATAATGATGATGATGAAGATGGTAGTGGTGGAGGTGTGACGCCAACTTCGGGAGTAATAGTACAGTAGCCACTAGTATATGGATGTGACTTTTTGGAAACCGGGAAGGATGATGCAATTATTGTTTTGTTTTCAGGTAATTTAGATGCATTAACAAGGTAAGCTGTACCTTGAAGATGATTCAACTCAGGGGACGATGAAGTTGAGGACTCTTGGAGCAGAGGCTGAGTATCTGAAGTAGATAAGGACGGTGCAGCTGAGGACGTAATCAGCCAAACGCCAATAAATGTAAGAATACAGCCAATAAGAAATATAAAAACATGAGCAAGATCGCTGTTTTCAAAATCGTGAAAGGTGATAGCGGAGCCCACAATGACGGATATTGTAAAAAACACAAAATGCACTGGAAGTACAAGCGTGGCGTCAAATAGCTTCAAGGCTCTATTAAGGAATATCACTTGCACTACAGCAGTGAAAATCAAAACAAGCAAAAGAACATAAGTTAGAGGGTCAGAAATTGCCTTTGAGAATGAATAATTTAAGATACTGCTAAGGCCTTTCGTAGATAGGGCGGTTAAAGCGCCGAATAGAGCCACAAGACCCAAATTGGAAAAGAGATTATAGATATGAATCGACGAGTAAATAATAAAGGTCGTTTGAAATAAAAGGGCGACAATTATTGAAAGGACGACAAGAATATATATTTTGAATGAAAGTTGAGATATTGCGTAGAAAATAAACTCGTGAGGAGACAGATCATAAACTAATTTTTGCGTACCTGAAAGACTCATTAAATCTCTGGGTGGTTTATCGCCTGAAGAAGATTGTATAGACAAAACAATGAGCAATACTCCTATAACTGTTATGCCAACCCCGAGTATGTTCCTCTTGGTGATTTGCTCATTAAAGAATATAGGCGCCACAATACAATTAGACACCAAAGCCAACACACCTAAAGGAGATACAACTGAAGCAGGAGCAAATCCATAGGCCATAAAGTTCCCTGCCTCCCCAATCGTCATCAACAGGACTCCAAACCACCACCAACGGCTTTTCAAATAGTTATCTGATGTTGGCTGAGCGGAATTTTTGGGTCTACTTTCTTCGACACTAGCACTAATATCCTCTTTCTTCAGACGCAGGTGAGCATATCTCTGGATGTTCAAGGCAATGCTAATAATTAGATTCCCACAAATGGCTGAGGTGATTCCAACCAAGGGGTAGGACCCCGAGAGCGAGTTATCAGACCCAAATACTGTCAACAAGTGGAGGAACATGAAACTGCTCAGGTTTTTCATTTGCCGTGATAGCAAGCCTCAGGAAGATATTTCAGTTATATTCTGATTGCTAAAAGTATTGGTTGAAGGCCCGAGAGGGGTGCAAATATGGAACTTGAAAGATATTTATTAAGGAACATCGGAACGTCGGTATTTCTACATATTATCACGTGACTTTTGCCCTAGCCCATATGATAAGGATTAAGAGACATAGTTCAAAAGGAATGAGATGGGATGGATATGCTGAAGAAGGGCTGTGAAATAAAAGCAGAGAATTGATTACAAGACCAATGCTGTTTTCGCCCTAATGTTTCAATGTTGTTGATTATAATACAAAATTGGTGGCAATTGACTAAGAACTAGTGGTGGTAAAGCTGTAGATGGTCCAGTAATCGTTCTCAATTTCAGCACAGAGTCACACGTTATTTCATACTGTAGGCTTGTTTATCAGTACCGTCATAATAATAGTATAAATATCAACCTTTCCTTTTCTTCTTCCTTCCCCCTTCCTATACTATCTCCTCTCCCAATCTTCTGTTTGACCTTCCAGTGACTGGCCTCATTTTTGAGTAAGAGAAATCCCTTGTCCCAGTAACGTTATTCTTGCTGGTTCATTTCTATTTTGTTTTTGCTCCGCACAATCTCATTAAAGGCCTGAATTCCCAATTCTCAATCGCCACCCACCTTTCTTCTTTCTCTCACTACACCAAACTACAAATTATCAAAGAACATCAACTTTTAACACAATATGCGCTCCAAGTTTAAGGACGAGCACACTTTTGAAACTCGCAAGGCCGAAGCAGACCGTATCCGCCATAAGTATATTGACCGAATTCCAGTCATCTGCGAAAAGGTCGAGAAATCTGACATTGCAACCATTGACAAGAAGAAGTACTTAGTGCCTAGTGATTTAACGGTAGGCCAGTTTGTATACGTTATTCGCAAGCGCATTAAGTTGGCTCCTGAAAAGGCAGTTTTCATCTTTGTGGACGATGTGTTGCCACCGACCGCAGCTCTAATGAGTACTATCTATGACGAGCACAAGGACTCAGATGGATTTCTTTACGTGACTTATTCTGGTGAAAACACTTTTGGCGAGAACTGAATAAGCTTTAATAAGTTTAATGAATATTGATATTATGATAAGAATAGTGCTATTGCTGTAATTACAATTTGGAGGAGAGCTTGACAAAATGGTCTGTGGAGTAAGACTTAGGACGCTCAATAGGCACACCCAGAGCACGGTCAATGATGAGCTGAGAAAGAATGCCAAATGATCGTGAGACGCCGAAAAGTACAGTGTAAAATGACTGTTCTGTAAGACCGTAGTACTGTAGTAATACTCCTGAGTGAGAGTCTACATTTGGCCAAGGGTTCTTAGTTTTGCCATGCTGTGTCAAGACCTTAGGCGCAACCTCGTAGATTTGCGATACCAAATGGAACAAATCAAAGTCAGGCATGTGTTTAAGCGCAAACTCACGTTGGGCGGAATATCTGGGGTCAGTCTTGCGAAGCACGGCGTGCCCGTATCCTGGAACAACTCTCCCAGCTTTTAAAGTGTCCCAAAGATATTTTTCGATATTTTTTTTCGTCACGTGTGCTCCGAGTCTACCCTTCATCTCCAAAATCCATTCAAGAACGTCTTGATT
>JAKVQY010000495.1:0-12546 GCA_030463045.1 Geotrichum macrosporum
TCTTCCATCACAAACCCTTTGAGGCCTTTCTTACCCTTTGTCGTGCCATCCTAGTAAATGTTATAAATACCTCCTTCTTTCCTCCTGGTTTTTTCGTTTTTTTTCTTCCTTCATTCTCTCTATTCAAGCCATCAACGTGATATCTACCTGACGCTCGCTAATATAAAGAAACCCCCCGCTCACACTCACTCATCACCTAAATATGATTCCATCTAGCCTCAACCTGGCCGCAAAGTATCTACTATTTGCAGCCCTGGCAGCAAAGACCGCCAGTGCTGCCTGCGATCCTCTTAGTGCCACTTGTGATCCTGTTCCCGCACTGGGAAAGAGTCTTGGCACTGACTTTACTCAGGGCGCCTCTAGCGACTATGAAGCATCTCTCTCTACCGACAAGGTGAGCTATACTGACCAAGGCGCCACCTTTGAAATCTCGGCTAAAGGAGATACTCCCACTGTTCAATCTGACTTTTACATTATGTTTGGTCACATTGAATTTGTTGCGAAGGCTGCCCCCGGTACTGGAATTGTTTCTTCTATGGTTTTGATTTCTGACGATCTCGATGAGATTGATATTGAGTGGACTGGAGGCGATGTCACCCAGGTTCAATCCAACTACTTCTCCAAGGGTGACACATCGAGTTATGATCGTGGCCAGTTTCATCCCGTTGCTGCTCCTCAAAATACTTGGCACACTTATGCAATTGACTGGACTCAAGATCATGTTATTTGGTATATTGACGGCGTTCCTGTTCGTACACTTACCAATCCTGGTAATGGATACTATCCTCAGACTCCCATGCAAGTTAGATTTGGCTCCTGGGCCGGTGGTGATCCTGGAAATGCTCCAGGTACCATTGAATGGGCCGGTGGTGTCACTGACTATTCTGCTGGGCCTTATTGGTACTATGTCAAGTCTCTGAATGTTGAGGACTACTCTACTGGAACCAAGTATTACTATTCTGATCAATCTGGATCCTGGACTTCTATCAAGGCTGTTGATGGTGTTGTTGATGGAAACCCTAACGGTTCTCCTGTCGCTCCTCCTGCTTTGTCTAGCCAGACTCCTACTTCTAGTGCTGCTCCTTCCACCTCTAGCAAGGCTCCTACTTCTACCATTGTATCTTCTACCTCTAGCGAGGCTCCCACTTCTACCATTTCCTCATCCACTTGGGCTCCCATTGCACCTCCTCCTTTTACTTCAGAGTCTCCCAAGCCTACTAGCACCACACTGTTGTCTACTTGGGCTCCCGTTGAACCTTCTCCTCTTACTTCAGACTCCCCTCAGCCTAACAGTACCGTTTCTTCATCCACTTGGGCTCCCATTGCACCTCCTCCCTTTACTTCAGAGTCTCCCCAGCCTAACAGTACCGTTTCTTCATCCACTTGGGCTCCCATTGCACCTCCTCCTTTTACTACGGAATTTCCCCAGTCTAACAGTACTATTCCCTCATCTACTTGGGCTCCCATTACACCTCCTCCTTTTACTACGGAATTTCCCCAGCCTACTCACGCTAATTCTAGTAATGAATGGAGTGTTACTTCCTGGGGTAACGACACACATCCAAGGAATACTACTCAAGCAAGGCCCACTACCGCGGCCAGCAACAATACTGCCACTTCTTTGACTACTGTAAGACCAACTGGTAATACTACTACTACCTCTGCTGTCCCCTCAATTCCTCAGACCAACTCTGCCTTTTCCCCCTCTGTCAGTGGCCTGTGGGTGGTTTGTGGCGCTCTCCTTGCATCAACTCTTGTCTTTTGAAATATAAAAATGACATTTTTTCAGCATCTTTTTTATTTTTCACGACAATCAATGTTCATGAAGCCTTCTTTTTACAAACTGGATTAATATGATACACTCCTTTAACGACGCCAGACGAATGCAATACACTCCTTTAATGCACAAAACTCAGGGTTTTTGAGAAAATTCCCCTCGAGTCTTATATATCATTTCTATAGTTGATTTTTTATTTAATTCACTTCCTTTTAAAACCGCTACATTTAATATTTAATTGTCTTTTGAGAAGGTTTTCCGCTCAATGTGCTGATTATTCATAGTCGAAATGTTTAAATGCTAAAGATCTCTGGATTTATTCACATTCTGTATTACCCTCTGTGTCCAAATACTGGTCTTTTGGCTTTGATTCATAAACAAAGCAATACTTGCCTCGATTTCTTCCAATTCATGGCCTTTCGTATATATATCTCTTTATTAACTATCAAGTACATTCTTCGACATGACAAATACTATCGTAGACAAAATAGCCGTATTTGCACACGGGTTTTATATGCTCAGATTTTTAAACTGAATTTGGCATTTGTTTTTTAATGGGAGAAATCGCCACACTGACATTAGGAAGCAGATTAATATTTTTTTTTTTCGCCATCTACATTTCCAATCCCACCTCACCAAACATCTATCCACTCACACAGTCCCTTTCAATTGCCATAATGATACCGGGTCCTATCGCTGACCTTCGAAAGTATCTTGTAGAATGTCCTCAAAAGTTTGATTATAGGTTCAAAATATCGGCGCGGGAGGATTTGCGCAAAGTCTTGTTCCAAGCAGCCTCTGCCGATGGTAAATACATGAAGACTTTCTTCCCCAGGTATGACGTCGATGCAAAGGGAAAGACATCGTCACCGTCAGGGACCGAAGAAAAAAGAAACTGGATCATTCATAACCACATGGGAATCGACCCTTCTCATCCCGGAAGACCCTGTGTTCGCAAATTTACAAAGGGAGAGCCAACATATCGATGCTTGTAAGTGTTTATGCATTGTTCAATTTTCATCTCTAACATTTTGGTTTAGAACGTGTGGACTGGATAACACATGTGTGCTTTGCTCTTACTGCTACAATCCGGATGATCACAAAGACCATCAGGTTATTGTCACCATCAGCCAACGCGATAGCGGCGGCGTCTGCGACTGTGGCGATCCAGAAGCATGGGTCCAGCACTTTTCCTGCAAATATCATAAACTGGAAAACTTTTCAGATACTCCCATAGCCCCAGATCTGGAGGAAGCAATCTTAGCCACAATTGAAACCGCAGTCGACTATGTTATTGACGTACTTTCAACTTCAGACATCCCCATGCAGCGATTCGACAAATCCGAGCAGATTCTTGAGCATGAGCGCATTTCGAAACTAAGTGAAAAAGTCTACGGTGTAGCAGATGATGCCTCCGAAAACAAGTACGTTCTTACTATCTGGAACGATCAGAGGCACTCCATCGATGAAGTAATCGACTTAATCACACTTCACTTAAGAAAGCGTAAAGAGTTTGGCGACATGGTTACAAGAACTGCAGATTCATATGGACGCGCCATTCTGTTTATTTCCCCAAATCTTGATGAAATGCTTAGGTTCAAACATCACATGGAAAAAAGCGGACTTATTCACACAATTCGTTCAACCAAGGACTATTTTAGAGAAGAAATGTGTGACGCAATTATTCATTGGATCGCAGACATTGCCAAGTCCTCAATCAATGGCAATTATCTTGTAATTGGTGAGCTGGTCTGTCGGGCCCTTTGCAGAACTTGGAGAGTAGGAAACGCCTGTGCCGTCGAAGTTCCTGGTTACGTTGGCCCAGATCCAAACCTCATCAAGAGAGTCAACACATCTTTGATTGGTGCAAAAATCCCTGGTGCAGGTACATTTCCTCCTCAGCCTTTTACATTAGATCAATCTTCTTCGCCAGAAAATATACTCACAAAGTCCAGCTCTGTCCCACTTCACTGGCTAGCAGATGGCCCCATTCCTCCAAGCTATATGGAAGATGGTATTAGCGTCCGGGTACAGTATCTCATATTTTTTGATATTCGACTATGGAAAAGCCTTCGCAACACTTTGCGCGACTTGTATATCTCCGTACTTGTTTCAAATCCTGTGTACAAGTTAATTTTGGGTCACTGCTATGCCCAACTATACCCGCTAATTGCTGAAATGTATGTTCTTGTGGACCGAGAACCAGAGTGTTCTATTGTGAACAGTTTATCTACACAGCTGTTCACTACTCCCAACGTTGCTACAAACATTTGCAGATTTAATTATTTTTCCATGTACATGGCTGGACTTTTTAATTTCTTTACAAAGTTTCGGATCGGTCCAGTGAGCTGCGTAGAAACACAAGCTTCCATCCCAGAGTATTCTAATGCTTTAAAGAACAGACGTTTTGGGCAGCTATTTCATGACTTTGAGTACATTCTCAACAGGAATACCGAAAAATCCCTTGTTACGGGCAACATCAATCGTATTAAACAGGTTTGTGACTTTCTCATGTTATTTCAAGGTGTCCTTCCCCTTGTTCGCCAAAAGGATACACATGTTGAATTTGAATCTGATTTATGGATTCGTTATTTCAACTGCATGCCCTCAGTTTTTCAGCTAGCAAATACTATTGCTGTTGGCATTCACCAATGTGAAAAGTCGGAAAGCGAGTTTGCAATTAAAGTTGTTTCTGAGGCAATTTACAAGTGGGCATTTAACGCATCAAACAATGCTTCTGAAGTCAGTTCGTCCGGTCCTATTCTAAAAAAGGTCATTGTTCCAATTGGAAACGTTGATGCATCCACCTTTACGGCTGTATCCTACAAAGTTGAGGATGGCAAAGTGAGTTTGCACCATCCTCTGCATGCATTCCTATCTTGGATTGTACAATATGGCAGGATTGAAACTGCTCAGCAGCTTAGATCTTTAATGCTTCCTTCTTCTGAATTCACCAACCGCTACGATTTTGATACCCAGGAAGAAATTTTGGCCTTGCTTTTTGACTACCATGTTCGAGTTCTTATTCTATTGTCACAAATCAAAATCGGGCTTTGGGTTAGAAATGGATTGAGTATTCGAAACCAAATGAACTACTACAGAGACATTACACTTCGCGACCCTGCATTTAGTCGTGATATTTTTATGGTTCAGACTTCCTTAGTGGTGCTCGATCCCAACTTTGTTATGTTCCGTCTTTTGGATCGATGGGGACTTCTGGACTGGCAAAATAATCCAACCTTCGATGATCATCAGCGCCTTTACATTGTTGAAGATTTCATTCATTACTTGATTGTTTTTATTTCAGAGCGTCGTCAGCTTTTGGGTCTTTCGGTTAAGGACTGCAAAAGAAAGTACATTGTGAAAGAAATTATTCAATGCCTCGCCTTCAAGTCCATGTCCTTTTCTGAGATTTGCGATGTTGTTCCTGATCTCCTTACTACCGATGAGATGTTTGAAATTGTTCTTTCAGAATTGACTACGTTCAAGCCACCCGTTGGAATTCGCGATAACGGTCTTTACGAGCTGAAGCCTGAATGTATGGTTCAATTTGACACTCGCTACCTTCATTTCTCCTCCCCGAAGATGGGTGAGGCTGAAGCCGTTCTCAAAAATTTTATTCATAAAAAGACCAAGCAACCCCTTGACGAGATTGTCATGGAACCTATGCTCGAGCCAATTACTACAGGCCCTTTTGTCAACATTGGTGCTTTCACTCGTACGCCTGCTTTTGCATCCTTCATATATGATCTCCTGGCGTTTATTGTTAAAGATACTGAGAAGGATCACGAAGGTGATGTTATTTTGAGTTTGGTTCTGAGTTTGCTGCATGTTGCTGGTTTAGATGATCTCAATGTCGAAAGTCCTCGAAATGCCACTTTTGCTGCCGTCATGTGCAAAGAAATTCATATTGAACAGCCCGGTATTCTATCCGCTCTTATGGGCTCGAACTCAGAACCCAAGAGCAGCGTCACTTTGCTGTTGTATTCCATTTCTCGTGACCCAGCATTCCACGGCAGCAAAGCACTCATTACCAGAATTATTGAAATATTTCGTACCAAGGACCCTGAACTAGTATCGAAGCACATGAGGGACAAATTGGGAGATATTCAGTTAACTCCACTTAAGCCAGAAGGTGCAACTAAGGAAGAGCAAAAGAGCAACGAGCGAAAAAAGTTTGCCAAAAAGAAGCAAAAGAAAATTTTGGCAAATTTACAAAAGCAGCAAAAGATGTTTGCTGAGAAGAACAAATCCAAAATCCAAGAAGAGGATGAAGAAGTTGACGCGGACGCAAATGATGCTGATGAGTGGAATTTCCCCCGCAGTCAGTGTATTTTGTGCCGCATGCCTTGTGATTCTAAGAGTGTCTTTGGAGTTTTAGGATATGTCCAGCAGTCCAACGCTTACCGTTCTGTTCCCTTTGATGCTCCTGATTGGGTTTACGAGGCCTACGGATCCACCCGAAACTTGGATGAAGAAGAACCCGAAGTCGAGCCAAAAGTCGGAAGTGAGGCTTGGAACCAGTACAAACTCCGGATTCGAGAGGAAAATAAGATTGGGCCTGGCTTTCCCAATAGCAATGTGAATATGAACACGGTAATTGCTAGTTGCTGTCATACACTGCATCACTCCTGCTATACAAACTACATGAACAGCATATTTTGTCGCGGTAATCAACTCACCAGAAACAACCCTGACGATCCTAACAAGTGCGAATGTCTTTGTCCGCTATGCCGATCATTGAACAATACTTTTATTCCCATTCCTTGGAAAGCCAATACCAGAAGCATTGTCTCAACTTTGGAAACATGTGAAGAATATAGCGAGTTTTTAAAGACCTGTTTTGACGATCGGTCTTTTAATGAAAACACAAACATTTCTCTCTTTGCCTCCAACCTGTTCAAGAGTGCTGGAAGTTTGATGGATCCTCATTACGCTTCTATCTTGGGTTTTGACCAAACGAATTTCTCTTCTGTAAATCTTTATGATAAGAGCAATTTTCCAACTGCTCAAGATCAAAGGACACTTTCACAACTCGACGCTAGCTTTACAATTGTTGCTGCAAATCTAACTCATGAGCACACTACTACTGCAACAAGAACCAGTGACTTTTCTCTAAAAGCCGTGTGTTCCAGCGTTGCTGCAACTATATCCGATTTGGAAATGTCACTAAGAGGGGTTGGGTATAGTAAGGCCATGGATGGCATTATTCTTGATCAGATTCCAACTCTTTCTTTAACCCTCATTCGAGTGTTGACTGAGTACGCTGGTACCATGATTGCCTACTGCCACAACAGTAGGTATCTTTCGCAGACATCTACCTATCCGGAAAAGCTTGAATCTCTTGAACAATCCCCTGTCATTGTTTCAACTACACCGTTTACTAGTCTCATAAAGGCTGCATTATTTCATTCTCCTGGTTACAACCTTCATATGAACCACTTTGTGCGCACATACTTCATTGGAGAGATCTTGAATGTTTTGTGCTCTTTAGTAACTCAGATCAATAACCAGGCTAATTGGGCTGACAACCCGGTGTTTTTTGAGCTTCCAGTTTTCGGCGAGGCTGACAGCACCTCATTACAAGCATTAAGCGCGATCGTTGGACAAATTCGTGCAACTTTCAATATGGGTGAGGGTGCGGAGCACATTTGGCAGCATCCTAAGCTGGGTCAGTTGTTGTATTTCATGTTGCTCAAATCAGTCACTCCATTTTTGCGAAAAAGTGCTGTTTTCATGTTTGCACGCTGTGCCAGGGACTATGATTCTTATGAGTACATGGGCTATGAAGGTGCTGAGGCAAATAAGCTCTGCGATTTGCTTAAAATTCCTCATCTGGATTCAATACTTGCTGGCATGTGCGGAGGCAGGGAGCCGAATTCTTTTGAGAACTCATCAGCTCTGGTGACGCGCTGGCTACAAGAAGCCAAATCTTGGGACGTTTTAAAACTCGACATTGAATATCCGGGAATTGTTAAACTTCTCCACCTGTCCCATCGCTTAGACGAATTTTTTTCTTTGTCAATTCTAAGACCAAAAGATGAGGAAGCTATTATTCCAGAACCTGCTATTTGTCTGTTTTGTGGAGAACTTGTCAGAGTTCAGCAAACAACTCACGATTCCAATTACGGTGAATGTAACAGACACCTTGAAAACTGTGGCCGCAGCATTGGCATCTATTTATTACCCAAACGGAGCTCTGTTTTATTTTTGAATGAAAGACAGGGATCTTTCATGCCAGCTCCTTATCTTGATTTACATGGCGAAAGTGAGGATACTATGAGGTATGTAAAGAGAAATCTCTTCCTGATTTTTTCTTTTGTTTTCTTTTAACTAACTTTTCATTTTTTTAGACGTGGACGACCACAATACTTGAATAAGAAGCGGTATGATCATCTTATTAAGAACTTTTGGTTGCAGCATGGAATCCCCGATTACATTGCTAGGAAGCTGTATGCAACAGTTGACGTTGGAGGATGGGATACGCTTTAATATGGTTTATTTTAACTAATGATTCTGTAACAAAGTATTTGAAAAAAAAATTCTGTTTTATTTTCCTAGCATGAAAAGAAAACGAATAATGATATAAAAAAAGCAACTTCATTCTTTGATCTATACTAGAGCAGACATTTTATACGTGTGGAACAATTACTTGACTCAATTACAAGGAAGTTGTTTCAACAGTCTTAGCTACAGCTTCAACCTCAGCATCAGCATCAGCAGTAGCAGGGGCGGTACCGGCAGGGTAGCGGGTGCCTTTGTTCTTCTCCTTCTTGGCCTTCTTGACTTTAGGGGCAGGAGGGGGGTAGGCGGACTTTTCAATAAGTTGAAAGTCGGGGTCGTTCAAAAACTCCTCGCGAATAGGCTTAAGTAGCTCATTGATGACATCGGTAACACCAAGCTTAAGATCCTGAGGAGATAGCACTTGGCTGGTGTAGTCCGCCTTGAGGTCTTCAATTGATGTGTAGGTGATGCGGCCACCATACTGCTCTGGTCGCTCGATAGTGAAGATAGCCTTACCTTCCTTCAGCTCATAAATAGGGAAAACAACAAACTCAACAAAGGAAATAAGACCATTGCCTTCAACAACACCGGGAGCAGCAAAAGCACTATTGATCTTCTTCTTAACCTGCTTAGGGTCTTCCAGCAAATCAATCTTGGAGTTGGGATCTGATGCAGACATCTTACCGCCTTGTGTCAAACCAGGAACCATGCGGTTCATGAGATGGGCACGTTTTTTGTACCCCAGGGAAGGAAGGTTTTCTTCAGCAAGCACGAAAATCTTGCGCTGGTCGACACCACCAAACTGAGCATCGCATCCAAGGTACTCCTCATCAAGGGCTTGCATCAAAGGATAGATAAGACCAGAAAGCAAAGGATTGTCGACCTGCTTCACGACGTCAGCACCGGCTCTCTTGGCGTCATTCTGCGAAACAACGTTAGACAGGCGGAAGATATCCAAGGTGTAGTCTGCACTTAGCTGGTAAGACTTTCCGACAACAAAATGCAGCTTTTCAATGGGAACGCCAATGTTTTTCAGAATTGACTTAACCATACGTTCGTAGTATTTGACACGGAATTCAACTAGCTCCAAGGGAGCCTTCATGTTGTCAAGGAAAGCATGCAAATCTGCCAAGAGCACAGTGATTTCGCAACCGGCCTTCAAGAAATGGGCAATCTTAGTCATAGGCACAAAGTAACCACAGTGTGGTCGTCCAGTGGGTGCAGTTCCCCAGTAAATCTTTAGCGCTCGCTTTTCAACTTCAATCACATTTCTGATGATCTGGGGATTGAGAACCTCTTGCAAGTTCTGGTGGATAAGTTCAATTTGCTCATCTACTGTAAGGGAAGCCATCGTGAAAACGCCAGAATACTATGAAAAACTTATTTGGATAGCAGTAATTGACGGACGAAGCCTGTCTGTTGAAATTGTTAAAGAAGTAGAAAAAGGAAGGAATGGACTTAAATGTAAAAATGACACTTCGAGAATCAATGAGTCTAAAATAAATTTGAGAGGGTTAGGGCAATGTTGCAATGTATGGCAGAAATCAGGGTTCGTTTCATTTTCCGCACGTGATAGTCAATGGAAAATTCACATTTGGAACACTTTAGCTCCTTTTGACTTTCCTTGATTTCAAGCAATTTTTGTTCAAAGAGCAAATTTCCCCATCAGAACTTGACGGGAAAAATTATAAATTTGTTACGGAATAATGACAAACTCTGAGGTTAGAGATGATAGACTTTGGGTGGACGGTTGCTTTGACTTTGCCCATCATGGTGAGTTGGCGCAAATTACGGAGCTGGCCCCAGACTACCAGTTAACATTCATATGATACTAGGCCATGCCGGCGCCATGCTCCAGGCCCGGCAGTTAGGAAATGAGCTCTATGTGGGTGTTCACACAGACGAGGAAATTGCCCTAAACAAGGGACCCGTAGTCATGAAATTGGAAGAGCGCATGACGGCCGTGGAAGCTTGCAAGTGGTGTACTAAGGCTATAGCTGCTGCTCCATATGTCACAGATCCCGAATTTATGGATTCATACGGATGCCGCTATGTTGTGCATGGCGACGATATTACAACCGACGCTGATGGTAATGACTGTTATCGTATTGTCAAGGATATGGGCCGATTTGTAGTTGTGAAGAGAACACCTAATATTTCTACTACTGATCTTGTAGGGAGAATGCTTTCTACATCGACTAGCCATCACATCGACTCTTTTCCCGATTCTAGCAACCTACTTGAACACGTTGGACCGAAACATGCCCTCTTGACCAAGGAATCTCTTGAGAGATTTAGGCTATATGCTACGGCTGAAGACGGAAAGACAGCAGGATCTGGTTTGTATGTGTGGAATAACGCATTGACTGAAATCGTGGCCCCTTCAGCGCGCATTGGCAAGCTTTTGACTGCCGAGAACAAAGTCTTCTACGTGGATGGAGGGTTTGATCTTTTTTTCATGGGCCACATTGAATTTTTGCGTGCTGTACGGGAAAAAGCCAGCGAGCAAGGTGCTATTGTGGTTGTTGGAATTCACGATGATGCTACAGTAAACAGCACTAAAGGTAAAAGCTATCCAATCATGAACTTGTTTGAGCGGGCACTTTGTGTTTTGCAGTGTAAGTTTGTCGATAGCGTCATACTTTCTGCCCCATTTACTCCAACTACCGACTTTATTCAGGGTGTCAGACCGGTCATTAATATTTCCAAAATCCTGCATGGGCCCACCCCTATTGAAACTTCGGGGGGTCAAATACTCGAAGAGAGCGATCCATACTCAGATGCCAAACGACTTGGTATTTACTCTGAAATTGGTGCGCATCCATATGATAATGTTCAGTCTGCCGAGCTCGTCGATAGAGTTCTCAATTCTCGAGAACAGTACGAGGAAAGGCAGCGCAAGAAGGGTTGGAAGAGTGAAAATGAGAAGCGTTTGGAGTCAGAAGAGAAGGCTAAAGCGCCTTCCTAATTAAACAACTTTCCTTTCCTTTCCTTTCCGTTAGTTTTAAATATAAGCTGGTCTTAAATACTAAAAAATCATTTCCATCTTGATTTCTCGAGTTGCTGGAACCAATTTTTTTGCCTTAAATCTTGCTACATTTTCACAAACTTTTTTTAGTATTATTTCTAAACCTTGAGATTTAGATAAAGTCAATGTAAGTCATGTTGAGCCATCCGCACTGCCCACGCACATTTGTGTCTTAAATAACTCAATGTAAACTGCATCAAAAATTTTTTTCTCACCCTTTTATTACCACTAATTTCTGGCTCTTTTTTCCGCTAGAAGATAAGCAATTGAAAGTTGTGCCTCTCTAGTTCCCAACTCGTGAGATCTTGCACTAAGAAATTTGCAATTTTAGTTTCTATTCTTCAACTGTAGTGATCATTTTACCTTCTTGTGGATTCTTCTCACAACGCAATTCTAGTTTCCCCTCAGTATAAAAAGCTTTTTATCAGCATGTCATCTGTTTCCATTTCGCCACAAAATTCAGTTTCTCAGTCAGCGGTGGCTCCAGCATGTAATGATATCGATGAGCCCACTGCACCGGTGATTACAGCTCCAACTGCAACAGAATATGAGGAAGCAGCGAAAAAGGCAGCGGCCTCTGAAGCAGAAAAGCTCAACGGTAAAATAGGAAAGGTCAAGGGAACCGTGGTCGTTCCATCGTCGTTTGAGGAGGGTCAGAAGAAGCCACGACCTGTGAGCTTGTTGCAGAAGGGTGACCCTAATCTTAACTCACAAACAGTCGGAATTTGGGAAAACAATGCGGACTCTTTCAGCAAGCCGGATGCCACGAACAGCCCTACGCCAAGCTCGCCCGGCATTCCACTTTCTTCTAACACATCACAGATTAATGCACTGCCGTTCGGGCAAAGTGCTAGTGGTCAAACACAACTTTCGTCCCCAAACACGCAAGATCTACAGCATTTTCCGCCATCTTCGTCTCTGCCCTCCAGCTCATCTGGATCTCAAGGTTCTAATGTACATGCACACTTTCTATTGAACGACGTAGTTCATGCTGGTGGTACGAGGAATCGCAGCAGAAGCTGCTCGCGAGATCGCAGCTCCCTTCTTTTCGACAAGAGTCCTGATATCAGTAATCTGGGCCTAACTGCTATTAAAAGAACGTCCGTGGACGACCCATTGGGCTTATCGACAGTACCGTTTATAAAGTCACCTCCTCCTGATTCGTCCCCTTCCCCCACTGATACACCAGGCAGCACTATTGTTTTTCCTGCAGGTCGGTTTCTTAATAATGTTTTGG
>JAKVQY010000496.1:540-12545 GCA_030463045.1 Geotrichum macrosporum
TTTGTACCACAAAAAATCAAAATAATGTTAAAAAGGTGCTTGAAAAAAAAAAAACGAAAAAAAAAAAAAAAAAAAAAAAAAAATATTTCACAGTCATGAAGAAAATTTTTTCAGTTCACAGGAAGATTAGTCTGGCCTAGACTTTCTAGCGCGCTAATGTACCGGATTGCCATACCTCACGCAAGGAATTTTCACTGTTTCCTGTTTTATTTTTGTTCATTACCAAATATTTAAAAAGAGTTTCCTTGGTGGCTGGCTCCTCGTTAGAAGATTCATGGAACTTGACTTTCTGCGAAAGGAAATATAAAGAGTGAATACAAAGCTGGAATTCAAAAATTCATCATGTACCATTTTCCTCTTGGGCTAGCTCTTGGACTAGCTCTTGGACTAGCTCGTGGACTAGCAGAAAACAGACAAGCATGAATGGATACGCGTGTGCTGCTGCGTTATGCTAAATCAAAGTAAAATAAAGCATGAAAAAAATTTCTTTCAGCGAACATGGCCAGGACGCGAATGATATCATCTACTCTATTTCCGCTGGAATATATCAAATACTATAGACTTAACAAAAGTAGGCAGATTGGACCACGAAATCATCACGCGCTAAGCCCTCGCTTTATGATATACATTCAAACTAAGAATGAAAGATATTGCTAGTAAACTTCAGTATGCAATTATTTTTTTCTTTTCTTGTTTACAACCGAGGTCTTTAACTTTTTCAAGCCCTGAAATTTATAAAAATTTCCGTCATTTAGGAAATCCTCAGAATGGATTCTAAGGTTGCACATCTTGCCCATACTAGTAAGAGTGGAAGTTATCATTTAAGCTTTGTTTGGACAGGTTATTTATCTTCTGGCAATTGTTTGGCCAAAAAAGGGTATTCAGTGTCGCGTAGCTCCAAATGTTTGGCAGACTTGAAGAAATCAGTAAATGTTCACCATTCTCTACAGTAATTATTGTACCACTGATTGTCTACTGTCTGTTTAGCAGGGTACAACCATGAAACTTAACTTGAAACATTGCGGCATCTCAACACCCAAGACTAGTCTTTGGACAGCTGCAAAATAAAAATGTATTTCAAACAGATTACATATTTAAACTTGTCCCTTACTTCATAGACTTGTCTCTGTACGGCTCCTTTTTAGTTGTTCTTTACCTTAAGAGGTTCCTGAGGTCGCTGATATTCCCATGTCTCTTGTTATCCTTTTTCCTTTTCCTTTCTTAATACTTCATAATCTCCTCATAGATTAGGTGTTTTAATTGTTCCGTTGACAGCTCATCCTTCTTTCTATCAAAATCAAAAAACTCTTCTGGAATAGGCGGTGCGGTAGGCTCATCATCTGGATCGTGGTATGGCTTCAAGTATGGATGTTCCAACGCCTCTTCCACGCTGATACGTTTCGCAGGGTTGAATGTCAACAGACGCTCCAGTAAATCAATAGCTAGCGGGTTGGAACCTTCAAATAACGAGACAAACGGCCGGCGTTTTGTGAATGGCAATGAGCGAAGGTACTCGCGCGCTCGCCGTGACTTAACAGAGTAGTAATCTTCCATGGTCGGTGTTCCAAGTACATCTAAAATAAGTGTCAGCTGGTGGTGATAATCCTTCCCTGGAAATAAAGGTTTGCCGGACAACATCTCTGCCAAAATGCAGCCTACGGACCACATGTCAATGGCCTTTGTGTACTCCTGAAAAGTAAGCATGATTTCAGGCGCTCGGTACCATCGAGTGGCCACGTACTCAGTCATGAATCCAAAATTGTCGTCAGATGATGCCGCAGATCGGGCTAGGCCAAAGTCGCAAATCTTAAGGTCGCAGTTGGAATTCAGTAGAAGGTTGGAAGGCTTTAGATCGCGATGCAAGACGTTGGCAGAGTGCATAGCTTTGAGTGCTCGGAACGTTTGATAAATAAAATACTGGCAGTGGTCGTCCGACAGAGTTTGGGTGCGAATCACTCTATGCATGTCTGTCTCCATGAGCTCTTGAATCAGGTAGACCTCATTGAACTGCTCGTAGGAAATCGGCTTCTGTATATCCACTATTGAAATAATCTAATCTGTTTGTTAGTACGTAACCACCATATTCAGCCTGGCCACATACATTTTCATGAGAAAAGTGTCGTAATAGCTTCATTTCTCGTAGTGTCCGCAGACAAAACATTGAACGATCAAAGGGCGTAATCTTCTTAATGGCCACCTTCAAATTGGTAGGCTTGTGCACAGCAGAGCTTAAACGTGTTAACATTTATTCACACCTTACCTTGTTCAAAATACACTTACCACACGATACCGTATGCGCCCTCTCCAACCACATCCTTGATTTGGTACTGATCAGATACGTTGAACGAAATCTTTCGAGGTTCTCCTGGTCGAGCAGACATGATTGTTCACTAGAGCTTTGAGTTCTGGGGGGAGGAAGGTAGAAAAAAAAGAGTTGACTAAACCGTGTTAATAAAAATAAAAAAAAACCTGTCAGCAAAGTTTAATTAAAGCCTCAACAGTTGCAAATAACAATGTTTCAAGTTTCAAGGGTTGAACAAAAGAGGCCAGCTGGGTCGAGAAGAAGGGAAATCAAAAAGAGATTAAGAAAAAAAGGCATTTATAAACAGAATATTCAGGGGGCAAGAATGACTGACAGAATTCTAATGTTGTTATTCTGAAGCTCCCTGCCTTTCTGGCATACATTGCTGCCGCTGTGGAGAGAAGGTACAGATGTTGTTTCAACTTCTGCTGGTTCCAAACGAAACAAATAGTAAACCAACCCTCCATATTGATAACCCAAATTGACCACAAAACTCCTTCCAGACTTTAAATTCGTTCCCCGGCCCTTATAGTGCAATTTATAATTTTCTCAAGGACCTTCTAGGAACTCACTCTGGGATGGTGGATCTCCATTCTCAACCCAGCTCATCTCACGCTAACTGCTTGGAAACGCACACACTTCGGATACTTACATATTACTGATAAGGAATGTCTAAAGGCATTGAAGAGGCCTTCTTCGTTTCGAAAAAAAAATAAAAAGAGTGAAAGGAAACAAAACTGCAGGGAAGAAGATGTTTTTATAATTTACGATTTGAGGCTCGTGAACTAGGACCAGGCCAATGGCAAATATACAAGGTCCGGTCCCTTCCTATCTGGATGCAGAGATGATGCAAAACTCGAACCACGAGCGTCGAAAAACAAGTGTTTACCATTTATAGGCCTTCAATATTCCAAAAAAAAAAGTATGAACCATTTCATTATATTACAAAACAATACTTCTATTTTAAGCGGTGGCAGTGAGAATGTCAGAGTCACCAGCATCAATGATAGTAAGAACGCCAACACGGAAGAGCTTACCGCAAGCAGTACCAAGCTCGTTGTTACCGCCCTGGAAGTGGTGGACGGTAACCTTGGAAAGCATGGCGTAGTACTCCAACTCAGACTTTCTAAGAGGAGGGGTGTTACCAGCAATGATAACAAGCTTAGCCTTTCCCTGACGAAGACTCTTCAAGGTGGACTTGTAACCAAGAGTGTACTTGCCGGACTTGATAGCCAAGGCAAGACGGGAGTTGATGTTTTCCTGGGACTTCTTAATTTTGGGGGCCTGTAATTATGTTAGCATATCATTTCATGATTGTACTCAGCACTTTACAATGCTGCCAAATAGTAACTTACCATCGCTGCGCTTGTTTATATGGTATTGTAGCACTCCGGAGTGTGTTGTGGTGTGAAGAGATCAAAATCCCATGTATGAAAAACCTACAATGAAATTTGAGAATTTCCAGCTGAGTGTCTTTGATCCCTGCGTACTTTTGGGGCTTTGAAAATTTCCTTTGTACCCAAATATTCTTCATAACATAATATACGCTAAAGCTCACAGTCACATTTACAAATTAGGCAACAGTGATTTTGCCAGTATTTTCGCTTCAACTTTTCTCATTTTCTTACTTTTCACCTTCAACGACGACGACGACGACACCATCATCACGACAAGGTATGTATCAAACCCCCAGATGGTTTATGGAATAAAGAACTGCCGTTATATTATTGAATGAA
Organism: Geotrichum macrosporum; assembly: GCA_030463045.1. Classification (NCBI taxonomy): domain Eukaryota; kingdom Fungi; phylum Ascomycota; class Dipodascomycetes; order Dipodascales; family Dipodascaceae; genus Geotrichum; species Geotrichum macrosporum. The sequence continues at coordinate 4,579 of JAKVQY010000496.1, forward strand.
TTGTTTGACGCTATTGAAGTGTGTTGAAAATTTTCTCTGCGCGGTGTACGCCAACACTTGACTTTGCGTCTAAATTCAAAACATCTCGATCCCCTGACTGACAATTATTTCAAAGTAGTTCAAAATGAAGATCGAAATCGACTCATTTTCCGGCAACAAGATCTACCCTGGCAGAGTACGTATTGCAAAGGCCAATATCTCTGCAAAGTCATAAAACTAACACATTATTGTGCAGGGCAAACTCTTCGTCAGAGGTGACTCCAAGGTCTTCCGATTCTACTCTTCCAAGACTGCTTCTCTCTTCCAGCAGAGAAAGAACCCCAGAAGAATCTCCTGGACTGTTCTTTACCGCAGAAAGCACAAGAAGGGTGTCACTGAGGAGGCCACCAAGAAGCGTTCCCGCAAGACCGTTAAGCACCAGCGTGCCATTGTTGGTGCTTCCCTCGATGTTATCCGGGAGAAGCGCTCTCTGAGACCCGAGGCTCGCCAGGCTGCCCGTGCTCAGGCCATCAAGGAGAGCAAGGACAAGAAGAAGGATGCTGAGTCTAAGAAGAGAGCTGAGAAGGCCAAGAACGTTGCTGCCGGCAGAGGTAACAGCAAGATCTCCAAGCAGCAGGCTAAGGGTGCCCACCAGAAGGTTCAGGCTACTTCTCGCTAAGTCTTTGTTTTTCATTTTTGAGTCATGTATTTAATGTAAGAAAAGATGTGCTTCTAGCTACATGAACCCACCATCAAACTTGTAAATTACCGCTGCGGAATTGCCTTAGTATATACTAGGAAGGCAGTGAGCCCTACTAAAAACTTCAACGATTCGTGCGCACTGAACTGCTGGCTCCCTCGATTCACGCACAAATGCTCTGCGGATTTGAATCAAAGCTCTCTGAGGTTGTATTTCTCATCGAAAAAATTTGATTTTTCTAATCTATTACCTAATATTATAACTAAGCATTAATCATTAGTGATTAACCCAAGTTTTATTTTGGTTCTCTTTCATTGGCTGCTCCAAATCTCTTTTCCACCAATTTTTTCGAACTTCCAATCAATCTCAGCATATTGTCTCCAAGTGAACATCATCGCCATGGCCGAGGCTTTCAAGAATGTGACCCCTGCTCAGGGAGAATACGAGGTATATCAACACTTTTTTGGTTCATAATTTTACTTTTCTAACGAGCATAGCTGATTGACGTCGATCCTCACTTTACTCAAGTCGTCCGCTACTTTCGCGGGTCTGACTATCTGAAATGGGCCCTCTTCACAGGTTCTGCACCATTGTTTCTTTACTGGAGTGAGCATGTTCAGTCTGAAGGAAAGAGCCGTGTGGTCAGCAGCCGGGCAGTCCGCATTGCAACTATTGTTGGTTTTGCATCCGGTTTCTTTTATGCATACAACAGATCCTCTATGCGATTCCAAGGTGTCCTTGAGAACAAGCGTGAGGTAGAAAAGGATAGATACGAGATGAAGGAAAGACTTTCCAAGGGATTGAAGCCTTACGGTGAAACCGATCTTCCTCCTTGGATTCAAAGAATTGCCGCCAGAAACTCGACCTACTCCTCCACTTTCAACCACATTTTCCCCTGGTTCAACCTCGTCCAACACAACTACCACGGTGTCGATCTTAAGAAATATTACGAAGTTAGAGAAGGAGAAGAGAAATGGGGATTCAAGCTTGAATTGCCTGAGGACGAGTAACGTCACAAACATTCATGTCATAGTCAAAAGAATCAAGAAATTATTATTATTATTATTATTATTATTATTATTATTATTATTATTATTATTATTGTTCTATTTTTAATATTAGCCACTCAATGACTTTGCCATCAATTTAGTTGCTTGATGGTCTTAATCCAAGGTTTTTGAGGTACGCAGTGACATTTTTAGGAGTAGGGGGATGATAAATAACAGGAATTGTGTCGATAGCTCTGTCAAAAATTTCATCCATCTCCCTTTTCATGTTGTCCCACTCTCTAGGGTTCGACTCATGCATTGCTCGGTTCATGCTATTGTACTCGATTTGGGGAAATAGGAATTGGTCAGACCCAGCTGGCATATCCATTGCTCTAAGCTCTTCAAAAGTTAGTGGCTCTTCACCAGCAGTTCGCAAGGGTGCAGGATGGATATCATGACTTTCCCAAAGATGAGATTCAAACAGTCGGCGAGAGGGCCGCTTGTATACAGGGCGGCGTGGGGCACCGTCACCTTTGTCGACTGATCCAGAGGCAACGGTAGCAAAGTTCAAACGAAATGGAACATGCGCAAGAGCTGTGATGCGAGTAAACATGTTGTCATAAGCACGCCTAATTCTGTGACGTTCATCATCAGTGTAGTTGTAATTTTCATGAATGTCAATTTCCTTGTGCCAGTTGTGTTCAAAGAGCCTGTGATAGATGTCGGGGGCTCCTGAATTATCTCGGTCTTGCGAAACAATCATGGGCACACGGCCAACAAGATGGCGTACATCTGGAAATTCGAACCAAGCCAAGAAGGGATCATCGGCATATAGAGGATAAATTGGAATGGCATTTTCGTTTTGGCATTCAAACTCGTCATCTTCAAGATGACCTGGACACTTGAAAATAGCACCAATCCAGCTCCCGTGGACAAATAATGAAGTGTTCCGGCGTGCCATCTTCTTGCGACGAGCCATAATAAAGCATATTGACCGGCCGTCTAGTCCAACTTGACAAAACTTCTTTCCCCATGCTAAGTCGTCACCCTGGCTAGTGGGTGCATAAGCGTCCCAACCAATAACTTGATCGTGACCACATTGTGAAATGCGTGTGTGATGAATGTTAGGATATCGTTGAATAATTTGGTGCTGGATGCGGAAGCCGTAGAATTCTTTCAACCCGAGTCTAGATGGCTGGCAAATATCGTCGCGAGTACGAGGGATGACAAAGGGCAGGTCATCTAGTTCATCCTGGCACTTTGCAATTGCCCAAATAATTGTTGAAGTGATAACAGGCAGAATACGCATTTTTAATGACTTCCCATAAAGCGTTTATATTTTTTTATCTATACTAATAAATAAAAAAGATTCTTGGTTTAAGAGAAAATTCAGTCTTTATATACTTTCCGTTATTTGGCCTGCAAAATATTCAATTTGTTTATGGTGTTGCTGAAAGAAACATTTATGGAAAACTGACCATCTGGGTATGTTTGTGTCACAAAAGAGCCAATTTGGGTTTCCGACATCGTGCGTGGAAAAAGAATAACAGTAAAAAAGTTCCAAAGTTGAGTCTAAATTAGATTAGGAATGTTTTTTTATTCAAAATCCAAGAGATTTATTTGCCTTGAGATTTTATAACTTTCATTTCTGTCTAAAGTGCTGAACAGATATGAGACGTGCCCAATTAAGCTAACTGCATGCACCAGTTTAGTTTGATACTCTTTCCTGTCATGTTTTTTCTAATATTTGAAAAACACAAAAGCAAATTGGACCTTAAGCATAGTCAGAAAATAAGACCAACTCTTTTGATTGCTCAATATAAGTTTCAATTTGTCAATAAATTAACAAAATCCGGCAGATTTCCTACAATTGCAATGGAAAAGCGGGGCAAACGAATTTTTGCAGCAGCGAACTGAATATATACTGGATACATATCATATGAGCTAAAAAATATCGGTCGGCTTTTAAATTTTAAACGCTAGACAAAATTTGCCAGCATGAGAAAAAGAGGATCGATTAAATTGAAGACATAGTGAACGTCATTTTTGCATCAATCTCAAATTGATTTTTTACTGAGAAAAAATCAGCTCTATATAGATTTCATTAAAATACAGCATGCTTGTAGCACCCTTGAATCTTTTGCACAGAGTTTTTTCAAATATTTTATCTAGTCAAGAAGGTTGGTAGAGTAACTGTAAAGTTATTTACTGAAAATTATTTCAAGGACCAGGCAAGTTTGGTGAACAATCAACAAAGGTTTCCCAAAAATTAAAATCTAGCTGAAATCTGACTGATAATAATACCTAGTTAATTCTTTTGTACAATTTTCTTGTTCTCGAAATTACCCAGGTTGTAACTAAGACTTGTAGTCAACACGAAAGTCTTTGTATTCATATCATTGAAACCAGTATGAGTATATAACTCCCTCTTACAATAATTTTTTAAAGGAATTGACTAATTCAGGTTACTACAACTATAGGTGACCAATGCAAGTTTCATTTTTTCCAAAGCAGCTGGGATACAGAACGCAGTTATCAAACAGGTAACCATGAAGTGCTGCAAGTTGGTATGCGTATTTTCAAAATGAAAATTTATGAGCAGCAACGAGAGAATTCAAATATTTAAAAAAAAAAATAATGTTTTTACCTTTGTAACTGGTGTAATAGCTTGAACATCAAATTTAAAATTTATTGAGCAGGTTGTTGGGCTTTGTATTTTGATAGAAGTTTGAAGGCAAAAAATTAGGATGCAACCTTTAAAAAATTGTAAATTGTCACTCTCGACTGGACATCTATAATAATGAATAAACTATGGATATGTCAAAAATTCTAATATTTTGCCGATTATGCAGCAAGAGGGTTGGAACTTGACATCGCGCTCAATGTACGCAAACAACAAGAGTAGCAATTACAAACACACTACTAGTGGAGCTAGGCTCAATTAATTATTGGAAATCATTATGGAGGTCAATAAACTTTAGAATACCAAATCACAGTACACTCCTTGTGAAAGCAAACATACGCAACATTTTGCAGTCAAAATTTGACTCTACTGAAGTGAACCCACAGATATTAAGAATTCTTACAATGTATAAGCAGTAATTTTACTACTGAAAAATTAAGTATTTTGAGTTGAAAATGAAATGTGAATTCTTGAAGTTCTTCAAAAATATTTAGAATAAAAGGTTTCTGAAATGTGCCCGTATGCTTATCCAGCAATCAGAAAAGCTCCTAGTCAACCTTGTTATTACATTACTTTTCTCTAAGCACTAAAACTTGTCTCTATTTCCTATTTTGATTATTAACACAACCCAATTGATTAATTTGAAAACTTCGATTAGTTGACATGAGAAACGCCACGTAGGACTGGATATCGTATCTTCTCAATGGCAAATTCAGCAAACGTTGAGCAAAAAGAATAAGCATTAGTGAAATATTGGCAATTGCTAGAACAAAAACTTGATAAACATATTACTACTATTTCAAGTACTCAACCAAGGTAGCAAAAATGTGGCATTTTTACTGTCATTATTGGCTCATTTTCGTCCTCCAAAGTCTCGCACAACAATGGATTACTGTGGAGTAGTCGTGTTTAGTTGCTCATGTTAACGATTTTACCAAAGCAAGAATATGATGAATTGAAATCCTTGGCGGCAGGTAGAAATAAGAGATACAGAAGGAGCAAGCAAGGATGAGAAACATATTTTTATTAGAAAGCAGACAACTGACCGATTTAATTAGCTCAGGGACAACCTACAGAAGAGGTAGAAGAAGTCAATATTTGATTGAAAACTACAGATCAAAGTGCTAATTAAAGCGGCATTGCAGATCTTTAAAATCAATGCCAAATGATTTACCGATACATTTGTTAACAATTGGTATAAATCATATTTGAAAAACTATTGTTATCGTTATATTTCATACATGCTTATCATCTTTCTTACACGATTCAGGTCTAATGAGCATTATCAGAAAGGCAAAGAAGAAGTCTTTAGAGAATTAAGTGATTAAAGAGTTGAAGATGTGGAGAGATGAGCGTGTTATCAATATGTCAAGTGCATAAAATGAGGTTAAGAATAACTCCTCTCTCAAAGATTGGGTTGCTACTGTGACGTACAGACCATAATTGATATCTATCAAATTCGATTCATGTTCTATTTTGCCAGCTCCAAATAAGCTAGGCAAAACTATTTTGGCAGAAACAAACAATCTATCAACATTCACTTAGAGTAGCGCTGGCCTGGGTCTTCACTAGTTTTATTCTGAGTTTGGTAAAGTTGATTTCAAACAAAAGGAACGTTAATTGAGTATTATCCTATTCGGTGAATTCCTCGAATACTTGACGTGCCCCTGGTAAGAACTCAGCAACTTCACGCACAACCGAATTGGCAGAAAATTAACATAATTCGCGCTTGCATTGCCATACATTCGCTACTACAAAATACCAACTTGCAACAATTGCAATAGTACAATTTTCAATTAATACACCACAAGCAAATCTCAGACCGTCTAGTCCAGCTTTTGCGTAATGAGAGTTAACGGTTTTAATTCCAACCTCCGGGAAACCTCCATGAGAAATGAACTGCAAATCGCGGGGTGCCCTAACCCCAGATATCTGTCCGGCAATTGGAGGACGAGGCCCAAGATGCAAATAAAAAAGTTAATTTTCCACATGCTTCATTCCTTAATCAACTTACATCCTTTTTCTTCCCTTTTTATCTCCGCTTCAACAAAGAAATAGACATATTAATTCACTAGTATTCCTATAATTACGATGTCGCTACGAGTTCTTGTTCCTGTTAAGCGTGTTATTGATTCCGCTGTTCGACCTCGTATCAACAAAACCAACTCTGGTGTTGAGACCCAAGGAGTCAAGTTCAGCATGAATCCATTTTGCGAAATTGCTGTAAGTTTCAGCAGTGATTTAATGATTTCACAAGATATTTTTCTAATTTGTCTTTAGTTAGAGGAAGCTGTTAAATTAAAGGAGCAGAATAAAGACCTAGTCAAGAACATTCACGCTGTTTCGATTGGGCCTACTAAAGCTCAAGAAGTTCTTAGAATTGCACTAGCAAAGGGCGCTGATACTTCGACTTTAATTGATATTGGCAAATCTGATGCTCCAGAACCTTTGGCTATTGCTAAGCTTTTGCAAAAAGTGGTTGAGAAAGATGAATCCAACCTAGTTCTTCTTGGTAAACAAGCAATCGACAATGACAGCAATCAGACTGGACAGATTCTCGCTGGACTTTTGAAGTGGCCCCAAGCTACTAATGCTTCCAAGGTTGTTGTTGAAGGAGAGAAAGTTACTGTCACCCGTGAGGTTGATGGTGGTGAGGAAACTATTTCTGCCAAACTGCCTATTGTCATTACAACAGACCTACGTCTCAATGAGCCTAGATACGCCACACTTCCAAACATTATGAAAGCTAAGAAGAAGCCTTTGACTACTCTCAAGCCTGAGGATCTTGGGATTGACATTGCTACACGCCTGCAGACGCTATCAGTTGACTATCCCCCTGAGCGTCAGGCCGGTGTGATTGTTGGTTCAGCTGAAGAGCTTGTCGAGAAGCTGAAGTCTTCTGGTGCTGTTTAAAACAAAAGTTACCATTTTATGTCCATAATACAATATACATTATATATGTCAACATTCCTGTTTGCACCAGGAGTACACGGTAAAAAAAGCTTTTTTTTTTGCTTGAACTCATTGATTAAGTTGAAATTTACTTGTTGTAGATGACCCATGGGGAATAACATAGCTGTAATTTTTCCTTTAATCATAGGCGCTGTTGCAATTTCTTTCATAGTCGAGGGTTCAAGGGCAACTAGAGCTGAGGTATAGGCATTGGCATCATTTTTTTAATTTTTTTTTATCAATAATAAGAGCGCGCCTTGTAACTGAGCAGCGTCATTGGGATATTACGGCAGAGATATATCTCTATATAGAGATATATTTGCCCGTTTACTCTGAATTAATGGATGAAAGTGATGAATTAAATACCAAAGAAGAAATGCTAGTTATCAGTAAATCAGTAATGACGTTGAAAGCAAATATAAAAGCCAAACATAATAATATAAGATTCAAAGCTTTTGCAAAAAATGGCCATCTTGTCACTACTTTTTTTTTTTTTTTTAAAGTTCACCCTACCCCAATTCTCCCTCTAACGTATCTGAACCGGCCCGGAAATACCATCTTATCAAATGCTTAACAAAAAGTGACAAAAATATTTTTGTTCTGAAAAAAATCGGAAACAAAAATAACCAAAGGAAATTAAAAGTTTTAAAAACCGATAACCGAA
>JAKVQY010000497.1:0-12540 GCA_030463045.1 Geotrichum macrosporum
ACCCTGATCGATCCTGCGGGGGGCCAACAGGCGGCCCAGAAGGGCCGGGTCTGGGAGAGTAAGTCTTACCCCGTGGTAGATTTCGACTGACACAACGAAGTAGCAACCTAAATAACCGCGGGAAGAAGAAACAAGCACCATGGCGCTACCCAGGATCTTACCTATAATACTTGGTATGGTACGGACCCGAAGTAGGATATGGGAAGATGATTGACTTTATAACCCTTTAACCTAGAAGAATAGAAAGCTTCAACAAACAATGAAAAGAAAAAATGGACACAAAAGAATATTTGTTGCTTTTTCAAATCTTGAGCGCGTTCAAGCAATTGCTGGGTAGTAAAAATAGTATTCTCTCTTTAAAACAGTTGTTAATATAAAGCTTCCGAAATAATTTTGTACGCTTAAACCTACCTTGGCCTTTTCCCATGAATGTAGATCAAAGAAAATATAAATTTCCTGTTTTGCTTGGCTTGACTACTGTATTGGTTCGCTCATCGGATTCTTAGTCAGCCACATCTTTAACTCTTTGTGATATTTCCACCTGCGGTTTGTAAGTTCCGCAGCAGCGGTCTCCTGCAAGGCATCTCGAGGCTTACTATAGAAAATATAGAAAAGAGTTTCTTCGGAAAGGCTCTGGATTTTTTGCTGTTGTGACACGACAGAAGGCATTTTATAGCATGAAGGAAATTTAAACTCTGGTTCAGGATTAAATCTTGGAGAAGTCTCCAGCCATGGTGAAGCAAAAGACTTGGTAATCCTACTAAAAATTCACCTTTGTCAGCAAACAACGTTTAAAGCACATTAAAGCATTGCAGAATCATACACATTGAAATTGACATCATGTTTTAAGCTTGTCAAATCATTGCCATGGCCATAGCTGTTTGGTCGTTGTTCTCCATGCAAATCACTTTTTGCAACACATTCATTCCAAACTTTTTCATATTGTCTGGTTGCTGATTGCTGGATTTCAGCCTGACTCCATCTCTTGAATTCTATACCAATATTGAGTACGTACTCTTTGAGAAGTGATATTTTTGCGCATACCTCGCCGCTTAAATTTGGAAGTGCAAGAGATCGGTTTGTTCCTCGCTTGTAGTCTTTAAAATCACTACTATTCCTGCTGTCAGTTGGTATTGGTTTTCTCACAGCTTGCACCATAGATGTCACATTGATCTGTGATCCGTGCAGCCCGGAGGGTTCTCCAGCACTATTTATACGACTGTCATTATTTGGTACTGGAGGCAAATTGTCCATCCCTAAAAATAAACCAGTCTGGGTCGCCTGCAAAAAATTTTGTCCGCCAGAATATTGCTTAAGTTTTTGAGATGTAACAGCTTGCTGCAGCGACAATTTCTTATCAACATTCGATCCTACTGTGGCTCCGAGTGCTGAAAAATTGGAAAACTTTGACAATTTTCCTTCTCATGTTGGAGCCATGACAACTGCATTTATTGCTCAGGCATCAACTGCCCGGAGCCAAAAGACCCTGCTGATAGGAATGAAGAACTATTAGTATTGCTTACTGTAGCTTGTGCAAATGACTGCTGTCTTTTATCTGACAAACTTTGTTGACTGAACTCTGATCCCCATAACGGCCCTGGATAACTTTGGCCTAGCCCAAAGCGGATTATTAGTCTACACAAGCCACAAAACTGAGTCTCGTACAATAATGGTTATACCTCCGCAACCTATCTGGGATTGTCCTGGCATTTTCTTTACCAGCTTTTTTTGAATTATTTATGACTTTCGAACTTGAAGGACTTGAAAAAATTTCAACGTTAAAAACCTAAGTAAAATCGAATAAAGTTAAAAATCTGTTTAGTCCAGTCCCGCTGCTAGTGAAACTAAGGCTTCTAGTTGTTTCAATGACTTTGGGGATGACTACTTCTTGTGGTATGAAAAAGAAGGAAAAAAAAATGCTGAGTGGATGGAAGACGTACCTAAAAAATGTTTGTACTCGAAACTTTTTCTGGCAATTTTGATGATTTGCAAAGCCGCACTTAACCATTTTCGTCATCTTTCACTTCACCTAACCCGAACTATGACTAAGGGTGACATTTCCGATCATTTTAATCTTGATTATTGTGAATACTGACAAGAGATAAAAGACATTATTCTTCTTACTCGACCACTTCGGCATCTTCTGTCTTGTAGTTTTTCACCAAATCCAAAAAAATGAGTTTTTCTGCAAATTTAAATTTATTCTCCGTGCAATATGCCAAGGATCTTGATAAGACGTACCCGTCTTTCGCTTCTGAGTTTGTCATTCCCACGCTAGGTTCACTTAAGCTCAAACATGAAAATTCAGACCAAAAGTGCATATATTTTTGCGGAAACTCACTCGGGCTTATGCCAAAAGCTACCTCAGAAGCTGTTAATACGGAACTTCGCGCGTGGGGCGAGCAGGGTGTAGTATCGCACTTCCGTCGACCTGATGGATGTGAGCCTTGGGTGTCCATCGATGAGCCAATCGGTCCCTTACTGGTCCCTATATTAGGAGCTGCCAATACCTCTGAAGTAGCTATTATGAATACTCTTACTGGAAATTTACACACTATGCTAAGCCCATTTTACAAGCCGATTTCTGGCGGCCGTTACAAAATTTTGTTTGAAGCGAAGGCATTTCCATCTGATTTATACGCCTTTCAAGGTCAGGCTAGGCTCCATGGTTTTGAGCCTAAAGACGCTTTAATTCCATTGGAACCACGTGAAGGTGAATACACTCTTCGCACTGAAGATATTCTATCTACCATTGAGGAGCACGGCGATGAGATTGCGATTGTTTTGTTTTCCGGCATCCAATTCTACACTGGCCAGCTATTTGACATTGAAACTATTACTAGAGCAGCTAAGGCCAAGGGATGTACTGTTGGATGGGATTTGGCTCACGCGGTGGGTAATGTTCCTTTAAAGTTACATGCCTGGGGAGTAGATTTTGCCGTCTTTTGTTCCTACAAGTATCTGAACGCGGGACCTGGAAGCATTGGTGGTATCTTTGTGAACGAGAACGCTTTAGATGATACGCGCGCAAGATTGGCCGGATGGTGGGGCAACAATCCCAAAACGCGGTTTCAAATGCTTGATGAATTTGATCCTATTGCTGGTGCAGCCGGTTTCCGTATGTCGAACCCGAGTGTCCTCAATACTGTCTGTCTTCAAGAATCTCTTAAGTTATTCAAAAAGGCTGGCGGAATTGAGTTCTTGCATGCCAGATCAAGAAGCCTAACTGGTTACTTATATTCACTCTTGGAGTCTTTACCTTCATTTGTACCACTTGAAGAACTGAAAAGTAGAGCTAATGAACAGAAAAGGGGATTTACGATCATTACGCCAAAGGACCCTAACTCGCGAGGTGCACAGCTATCGCTGCTGTTCCTTCCGCTGGGTTCGGGAACCATGCAAAAGGTATTTGATGAATTGGACAGTAAGGGCATTATTAGCGATGAACGCCAGCCCGATGTGATTCGGTTGGCACCAAATCACTTTTACAACACCCATGAAGATGTTTTGACGGTTGCTAATGCTATTGAATCTTCAATTCAAAATTTCATATAAACTTGGTACATAAACTATATTTCTTATGAAGATTTAAGATAACTTTTCCTGACGGGATGGGAGGAATATAGTAATGGAAAAAATTAAATAATAAAAAAACTTCCCGATAAGATAAATTTTGCTGACTCACACGCACACTACTTTTCTCTTCTTTAACTCTTTCATTCAAACAAAATCCGCTCTCATTTGCTGCGATACTTTTTTTGATAATATAGAAAATGTCCCCTAAAGTTGTATTTGTGACTGGTAAGTTTAAGAAAAAGGGACTTGTTTCCGCTTTCTCCTTTTTATCGCTTCATTCATTTAGCAAATAAGAATGATCTGTTCAAACCTTTATGAAATCAATCATTATGGAAAGACTGCTGACAATAGCCTCCTTTTTTCCCAAAAATTATAGGAAACGCCAACAAGCTCAAGGAGACCAATGCTATTCTTGGTCCGACTTGCCAGCTAACTTCCAAGTCACTGGATCTCGAAGAAATCCAAGGCACAATTGAAGAAGTAACATCTACAAAAGCTCGCACCGCCGCTGAAATAATTGGCGGCCCTGTTCTTGTTGAAGACACCGCATTGTCTTTTAATGCTCTTGGAGGTCTTCCGGGACCCTATATCAAGTGGTTTTTAGATGCGGTGGGAAATCAGGGTCTATTTAATATGTTGAAGGGGTTTGAAGATAAGTCAGCTCAGGCCGTTTGCACATTCGGATACTGCGCAGGGCCTGGTGAGCCTGTACAATTATTCCAGGGAATTCAAAATGGATCCATCGTGGAACCTAGAGGAAAAGAGGTGTTTGGCTGGAATCCTGTATTTGAACCACAGGGATATAACTTGACTTACGGTGAGATGGATGGCGCAGCCAAGAATGCAATTTCTCATCGATTTATTGCGTTAGAAAAGCTCAAGGTTTTCCTCGCTGAACTAAAGGAGTAAACAAATAGCGCAAGCTGTCTTTTTCTGTATATACACGTTCAAGTTTTTTATTTTTGTTTTATTTTTTTATAATACTGTATAAGAAAGTTTTTACTCATGATCGTTGTCGTCCTTGTGCTGAGCATTCCAGGCTTCGCGCCATTGTACAACTCTCTCCACATTACTTTCTAGATCATCAACTTCATTACTGCTTAACTCAACAACAACTTCTTCCTCATATGAATCTCTTGCCTCCTGCAACAGCACCTGCATAATCTCGGCATCCATGTTCTCTTGAAGCTTGGTCTCGCTGTAACCTCTTTGCTTGTATCGGTCATACAGCTTATCAGTATCAGTTCTAAGGACGAGTACAAGGTCAATTAGACGCTCAGGAAAAATATCACAGCAGTGCCAGTCAATGATAAGCCCGCCCTTTTCAAGATCATCTTCAATAGCGTCAAGGAGTTTGTCTTCATCAACAATAGAAGACTGTCGCTCATCGTCAAAGCCCGACAGGCACCCGCGTTCTTTCGCAATTTGGTTAATAGGAAAGACTTTCAAGTCAGTAAGTTTCTCCGCAATCAAAGTAGCATGACTGGATTTTCCGGTACCCTGTGATTGTGAGAAGCAAAAAAAAAAAATAAGAAAATAAAAAAAAGGCACATTAATGTTAGTCATGTAAATCCGGTATTATCATGAAAGACTCTAAGCTTACAGGTGTGCCAGTGACAATGATATTTGGTAGTCGCGCCATCTTTCAGTGTTTCTAGTGAATGCTTCCAAGAATTGACAGTGTTGTAACAGGGTGCAAAATTTTTTTTTCCAATTTTTCAATGCTCCCAACTTGGAGAGAGGGCTTTCTCGACTAGACTGCATGTGTGCAATACTTAGGCCCAACTGGATTTTGATATTAAAAAATTGTCTTTTATTCTCTAATTATACGTTAAAAAAGCATCATGTCCTAAATGTAATAGTATTTTGTTAAAAAATTCATAGTCTTTAAGAAGATTCCTCAAGCTCCTTAAAGTTTCTCGGCAGAATGCTACCATTGCCTGGCAAGCGCGTGCCATGCTCGAGGTATAAATCAACCTCGCGAGCGCACTGGCGACCCTCCTGAATACCCCATACAACTAGTGATTGGCCGCGGCGACAGTCACCAGCAGCAAACATGTTGTCTTGAACCTTGTATCCAGCAGGGGATGCAGTCTTAATGTTACCACGGCCATCACGCTCAACAGACAAGTTCTGCGCATCGGGGCCAACAAAACCCATGGAAAGCAAAACAACGTCGGCAGGGAAGAACTCCTCAGAGTTAGGAATTTCAGCCATTTGCCAAGCACCAGACTCAGATTTCTTCCATTCGACACGAACAGTCTTGATACCCTTGACATTGCCCTCTTCATCACCAACAAACTCCTTAGAGAGAATGCAGTACTCACGAGGGTCCTTGCCGTAATGGGCAGTAACTTCAGAGTGACCATAATCAACACGGAAGATACGGGGCCATTGAGGCCATGGGTTGTCCTTACCGCGGGTGGCAGGAGGCTTAGGTAGCAACTCAAAGTTGACGACGGACTTTGCTCCATGACGAACAGATGTACCAATACAGTCATTACCGGTGTCACCACCACCAATAACAACTACATTCTTGCCATGTAAAAGTTCTCGAACACCCTCCATATCACCGTCCAAAAGGGACTGTGTGTTCCACTTAAGAAGTTGCATAGCATACATGATGTTGTTCAAACTACGGCCAGGGATCTTAAGGTCGCGAGGAATGGTAGAACCTGCAGCAAACACAACAGCATCGTTAGAAGACTTCAATTCCTCAACTGTAATATCTTCTCCAACATCAGTGTTGCATACAACCTTGACACCCTCATCCTTCAACAGGTTAACTCTTCTATCAACAATGCGCTTATCAAGCTTCATATTGGGAATACCGTACATGAGCAGACCACCAGCACGGTCAGCACGCTCATAGATGGTAACGGAGTGACCGGCACGGTTAAGTTGGTCAGCGCAAGCAAGACCAGAAGGACCAGAACCAATGATTGCAACAGATTTGCCAGTTCGGTTCGTGGGAGGTTTGGGAACAATCCAGCCCATCTCAAAGCCATGGTCAATGATTGCACATTCGACAGACTTGATTCCGACAGGATCTTCGTTAATACCCAAGACACAGGCACCCTCACAAGGAGCAGGGCAGATGCGACCAGTAAATTCGGGGAAGTTGTTAGTCATAAGCAAACGCTGCAGAGCATCGTACCACCTGTCCTGGAAAACAAGTTCGTTCCACTTGGGAATGACGTTGGAAATGGGGCAACCAGTGTCAGACTGGCAGAAAGGAACACCGCAGTCCATGCATCGCGCAGTTTGGTACTTGAGTTCCTCCTTGGTAAGACGAGTGGATAACTCTGCCCAGTCCTTGGTACGATCAGTGGCAGATCTGTACTTTTCAGCACGGCGCTTATACAGTTTGAAACCCTTGGTTTTGTCTAGTTTCAAAATGTTAGCCTTCTTAGACTCAGCCTTGTGATCAAGAATTGCATCCTCAAGATCTTGAACTTTGGGCTCGTGGGAATGACTGGTGTTAATAGGAGTTCTTGCACGCTTAACCTCGCCATTAGTGATATCAGCCTCAGGATCTTCCTTTATATTATGGAAAAGGCCGGTCATCTCGGATTTCTTAGCAGCAGCCCGCTTTTTCTTCTCCTCTTCCAAAACATTTTTGTAATCGATGGGGAAAACTTTGACAAAGCGGGGAAGAATGCGGTTGAAGTCCGTAAGAAGACGGTCAGCCAACTCAGAGCCTGTATAATGTCTGTGATCCTCAATCAGACCACGCACAAAGGCAATTTCAGCAGGATCATCAAGGGAACAAAGCTCAACCATTTCAGTGTTAACATTGTTAATGAATTCTTGGCCCATATCAAGAACGTAGGCAATACCACCAGACATACCAGCTGCAAAGTTACGACCAGTAGTACCTAGGACAACTATACGACCACCGGTCATGTACTCACAACCATGATCACCACATCCTTCGACAACCGCAGTAGCACCGGAGTTACGTACAGCAAATCGCTCAGCGGCAACACCACGGAAAAAGCAGGTACCAGATGTCGCACCATACAAACAAGTGTTGCCAATGATGATATTCTCCTCAGCCTTGAAAGTAGCACTAGTAGGGGGATAAGCAATAATACGACCACCAGAAAGTCCCTTTCCAACGTAATCATTGGCATCACCTTCAAGCTCTAAAGTAATACCCGGAGCAAGGAATGCACCAAAAGACTGACCAGCAGAACCTGAAACATTGACATGAACAGTATCGTTGGGAAGACCATTCTGGCCAAATTTCTTTGAAATTCTATAAGAAAGAGTTGATCCCAAAGAACGATCTGTATTGATGATTTGGCAGTCGATATTAACAGGCAAGCCCTTTTCCAAAGTAACTTCGGCTTCATCAATGAGCTTGTTGTCAAGACGAACGTGAAGTCTGTGATCCTGCTTGCGGACATTGCGAGTAGCAACACCAGGTCTTAAGGTGTGAGCAGGAGTAAGAATAGGTGTAAGATCAAGGTTGGCTGTCTTTGTGTTGCGCAGATCTTCGCGGACGCGAAGCTTCTCAGCGCGGCCAACCATTTCATTAATGGTTCTGAAACCAAGTTTGGCCATGATTTGACGAAGCTCATTAGAGATGTAGTAAAAGAAGTTAATAACATGCTCAGGGGTACCCTCGAACTTCTTGCGGAGCTCGGGATCTTGAGTAGCGATACCAACAGGGCATGTATTGAGATGGCATTTTCTCATCATGATGCAGCCCATGGCAATAAGGGGAGTCGTAGCAAATCCCCATTCTTCAGCACCAAGCAAACAAGCAATGGCAACATCGCGGCCAGTTCTGATTTGACCATCTGTTTGGACAACGACACGGCCACGAAGGTCATTTAGTACAAGAGTCTGATGAGTCTCAGCAAGACCTAACTCCCAAGGAAGACCAGCATACTTGATACCAGTCCATCTAGAAGCACCAGTGCCACCATCATGTCCAGAAACAAGGATGTGATCAGCCTTGGCCTTGGCAACACCGGAGGCGACAATACCCACACCAACTTCAGAAACAAGCTTGACAGAAACGCGAGCACGGGGGTTGGAGCACTTTAGATCGTAAATGAGCTGCTTGAGATCTTCAATAGAGTAAATATCGTGATGGGGAGGAGGTGAAATGAGACCTACACCTGGAGTAGAATGTCTGGTCTTTGCAATGCTTTGAGAAACCTTGTGACCGGGGAGCTCACCACCTTCACCAGGCTTGGCACCCTGGGCCATCTTAATTTGAAGCTCATCGGCATCAGCAAGGTAGTGGGAAGTAACACCAAAACGGCCGGACGCAATTTGCTTGATAGATGAGCGCATAGTATCGCCATTCTCATTAACAATGGAACGTTCAGGGTCCTCACCACCTTCACCGGTATTGGATTTGCCTCCTAGACGATTCATTGCAACAGCAAGAGTGGAATGTGACTCCATCGATATAGAACCATAGGACATGGCGCCCGTAACGAATCGCTGAACAATTTCGGTCCATGGTTCAACCTGATCGATCGGGATGGGGGTGCATTCATCGTAGTTAAAGTCAAGGAGTCCACGCAGAGTACAGTCCTTGATGGCCTCATATTCCTTTTTAGAGTACTCGTCATAGGCCCGCTCGTTCTTGTTACGAACAGCGTCTTGAATGTTCGCAATAGCAGAAGGAGAATTGACATGAGCATCACCACCATCACGATAGTGGTATTCGCCAGACTCAGGAAGGCCCCGGGGAGCAATAGTGGATCTAGTGGGGTAGCCGCGCTCATGGAGAGTAATAGCGTCCTTGGCAATGTACTCAAAGGTAATACCCTTAATTCTGGAGGCAGTACCAGCAAAGCATCGGTCGACAACAGAGTTATCAATACCGAGAGCTTCGAAAATCTGGGCACCTTTGTAGGAAGCCAAAGTGGAAATTCCCATCTTAGACATGACTTTTAGGATTCCGCCGTCAATGGAGTGCTTATAGTTTTCAACAACAGTTTTGTCGTCCAGATCACCCTTGAGGAGACCCTCACGATTCATCTTGAGAAGGGTTTCAATAGCCAAGTAGGGATTAACGGCATCAGCACCATATCCGACCAAAACGCAAATGTGGTGGGTTTCTCTTGCTTCAGCAGTTTCAACAATAATGGCAACCTTTGAACGTTGCTTCTGGCGAACCAAGTGATGATGAACAGCACCGGTTGCAATGAGAGCAGACACAGGAACACGGTCTTCCCCAGCATTTCTATCAGTCAAAATAATCAACTTGTTATGGTCAGCAATTGCCTGAGAAGCTTCCTGGCAAATGCGGTCGAGGGCACGAGTGTAACCAGTGACACCTTCAGACTTGTCAAAGGTGATATCAATGCTGTGGATGGTCCAAGTAGGATAATAGGTAGGAAGGTGGGAAAGAACGGCAAACTCTTCAATGGGAAGAACGGGGGAAGGCATAAGAAGACGGTTGCATTGATTCGGCTTCATGTCAAGTAAATTGCCCTGGGGTCCAATATAGCACTCAAGAGACATGACAATAGACTCACGTATAGGATCAATGGGAGGGTTTGTAACTTGAGCAAACAGCTGACGGAAGTACTCGTAAATGAGACGAGGCTGAGGGGCAAGACAAGCCAGGGGACCATCATTTCCCATGGAACCAAGTGCTTCCTTGCCATCAGCGGCCATGGGGGCAAGGAGAAGAGAAAGTTGTTCAAAAGTGTAGCCAAAGGCAAGAAGCTTGGGATCGGTTTGAACAGTTGTGGCATCGAGAGTAGGTTTGAGAGCGGCCAAAGCATTTTCCTTGGAGCTAATTTTTGCGAAAAGATCAGGCATGGTAATGAGGTTAGCAGTGATCCAAGACTTGAAATCAAAGCGAGCAGCGACCTTGCGCTTGAGTTCACGATCATCGACAATGATTCCCTCTTTAGTGTCGACTAGGAGCATACGACCGGGTCGTAGACGACCTTTTTGAATAACTTTTTCGGGTTCAATGAGCATGACACCAACTTCAGAGGCACAAATCATGCGGTCATCATCAGTAATATAGTAACGACAAGGACGCAGACCATTTCTATCAAGATTGGCGCCGCAGTATCTTCCGTCGGCAAAAGTGAAAAGAGCCGGGCCATCCCAAGGTTCCATGAGACAAGCGGCCCACTCGTAGAAGGCGCGTTTACGGGGATCCATGTCGGGGTTGTTTTGCCATGCTTCGGGAACCATCATCATGACTGCCTCGGGAAGAGAGACAACGCCGTTAATGACTAGGAGTTCGAGAACGTTATCAAAGGCAGCAGAATCAGAACCTCCTTCTTCAATAATGGGGTAGAGATGGTCTAACTCCTCGGCAAAGACAGTGGACTCCATGACACCCTCACGGGCGCGCATCCAGTTTCTGTTTCCTCGCAGAGTATTGATTTCACCATTATGGGCAGCCCATCTGAGAGGCTGGGCACGATCCCAAGAGGGGAAGGTGTTTGTAGAAAAGCGCGAGTGAACTAGCGCAAAGTGACCTTCGTAGTCAACGTTTACTAGATCGTAGTAGTAGTTGTAAACTTGGACAGGTGCAAGCTGACCTTTGTAGACGATATTCTTATTGGAAAGTGAGCAAATGTAAAACCAGTTATGGAGGCCGATAGTATGAGTAGACTGTTTGCGAAGGACATAAAGTTGGCGCTCGAACTGGCGCTCAAACTTTGTATCGAACTCAGCTTCGTCTGTAGTCTGAGGAAAGAGCCCAATACCGTAGGCCTCTGTAAGAACAACAATGGGCTGAAGAATGAGGGGTTCACGGGAAAGAGCAGCGGGTCCGAGAATGGAAGAGTCTCTAGGGACATGCCTCCAGCCCAGAACACGGAGACCTAGGGAGTCAGCAATCTGTTCAAAGGTGTTTTTGGACTGGTCTAGAACCTGTTGGTCATTTTTAAAAAAAAGGTTGCCAACAGCATACTGGCCTTGAGGAGGTAGCTTGAAGGTGTTTTCACGCTCGAATTCACGAGTCATGAATTTATGGGGGATTGAGGTCATGACGCCTGCACCATCACCATCACGGGCGTCGGAGCCCACAGCACCTCTGTGGGTCATGTTACAGAGCAGGGCTTGGGCATCTGAAATGATTTTGTGTGAGATTTGGCCCTTGATGTGGCATGAAAAGCCTACGCCACATGCATCCTTTTCGTACTCAGGGTCATAAAGGCCCTGCTTTAGAGGCAAGGCGCCAGCCCAGGATGTGTTTTCCGGGGTATTGACATACTCGTAGGGAGCATATTGCTCATTTACAACATCATTGGAGGCCATTCGCTGAGAAATCAGTTAGTCGTGCTACAGTTGTTCTACTTTGACAGCTAGTGCACTTACAATGTCACAAGCAGAGCGTGATGCTATCGGGAGCTGGAATGTGATTGGTGGATAAGGAGGGAAAGGGTTTTAGTGCAGCAGAATCTGTGTAGACATTTTAAGTGTTAGCGTATCCTGATTAGCGTATCCTGACAGTAAAAAATCAAGTGAGAACGTACGAAAAGAATCAGAAATATCTTTGTTTTTCAATCTGAAAAAAAAAAAAAAAAGCTGGCAGATTATAACAGTTGCGTCGTTCCTTTGGACGGTAAGCTCTGTACAGGCGAATAAATGTTCTTGATCCTTGGTGAAAAGGACAGCAAATGTAGAAGAATGAGGAATAATTGAATATCTCAGAAAGTGGTTGGGTTCTTCTTGGATTTTGTGTTTTTTTTTATTTTTTCCAGGATTCAGATGATTTGGACACAGTTGAGTAGGAGGAGAGGACACACACTGCGAATATATGAAGACAATGATGTAAATTAGGAATGAAAAAGGAGAAAGAAAGAGAAAGGGGAAAGAGAAAAAAAGAATGGGAAAAGAAGGAAAATAAAAAAGTTTCAAAAGTTTCCCAAGAGAGAGAGGAATCTTGGTCTTTAAATGGTTTTTGAACCAGCAATGTTTTTGTTTCTTTGGCTAGCTTCCTGCCAAAGAAGAACAAGAAAAAAA
>JAKVQY010000498.1:0-12525 GCA_030463045.1 Geotrichum macrosporum
TATGAGACGGAGCGCAGAACCCTAACAAAAGTCTCACCAGAGCTTGACCTCAAGGCACTACTGGACACCAGAAAAGGCCTTGTCGCGGTAGTCAAGTTCTTGGAACTACTTCCGCATATTTTATCTTAATGGTCCACCTTATTGGGTAGCTCACATTGGTTTTCCCCAATCTTGCTAGTGAAGTTAAAATCACGAAATAGCATTTTTGGTTTCCCTCATGTGCTTGGATCAAATCCAAGAGAAATCTAGCGCCATTGCTCATTTGAGAATTACCATCATATAGTGCAATTCAATTGCATGCTGCAGAAGGTCTGTATCAGACGAATAGTTAGAACAATGTCTTCTTTTTTATGTTATATAGTCTTTCTTTTAGATAGGATATTTTACATGGGACAATAAACTCATATCATTATTAATTGGCCCGACTTTGCAATCTTAAAAATTTAAGGCCATTATAGAATTCCAATACTAAAAATAAAAAATTCAATCACTTTTGAAACAATCTTGTAGTAAGATAGTTGTCAGAATCATCGTTGTGATCGCTCTCAAGACGATTGTATGAGGTGCATTGGTGTAATTTTAATATACAGAGCTAAAAGGCATACTTGGTTACTGTTATAATTTAATTATAAAGAATTATTCTACGGAGGGTCGAATTTATTTTTGGAACCCTGAAATTTGTAACACTAGGCGAGACTATTTTGCTTTTCAACAAACTTTATGATCAATGCAAATTCTTCTTGTTGCCCTGAATTGTATCTATTTTCTTTCTTATTAAATTTCATTTCAAATCAGCCAAGTGTATTTTCAGAACCTAATTGCTACTGTGACTTTAGTACTTGACGCACGAAGTGCGTTATTGAATTGTATCCATTATAATTATATTACAGACAAAATTAGCAAAAAACTTTATCAAATAAAATTGCAAGATGCCAAGCTTCAGAGATACCAGACCTCTTGGAAAAAATTTTAGTGCAACTCTCTATTTCAAGCCTCTAATATCACTTTTTTTCTCCGTTTCATCAATTGTCGTTATTGTAATTGATTTAGTCATAATTACCCCAGAATGGAATTAAGACAGCCATATTAGAAGAAGGTTCTTGCATGGGAATAGATGTAATGGTATAAAGGCTCGTACTAGAATTAAAATCAAGCAAACCACGTTCAACTCCAATGATCTTAAATGGGGAAGCAAACGAAAAATTCCAATTTTTACCAATAGGATCGTTAGTCACAGTGGAAGCCGTAATCATACCCTTAAAACTAGTGCTGTTCAACTTTTGAATAGAAATCTTAAGTGAAGACATAGTTTCAATTAAAGTCACGTTTGAGGTAGTTGTTCCTTCAAAGGGCGTAATATCAAACTGAGAGTTGATATTTTCATTACTGCTTGATTCTCTCTTTTCTTTTTTCAGATTTTCTTCAACTGTATAACCACCGCAGCCGTTGTTTAAGGGAGTCGAGGCACCCGGCCAGTCGCAATAAAGCGTCGCTCTACTTTCCTTGCATACAGTTCCAACTGTGCATGGCAGAACAACCCATGTGCCAGAAACGCATTGGGCGTAACCATCCAAAGTGCATTTATATTCGCCGTTAGTCTTGCATGATCCTCCATTGACGGGGCAAGTAGCTGTACTACCTGCTGGTTTACTGAGTTTAACCGCAGTTTCGCTCGTAGAGACCTCACTCTCAACAGTATTGGAAGAAATAATACTGGAAATTAAAGTTGAGGGCTCTACTGAAGGTGAGATACTGAGTGCATCACTTTCAATTACTTCGGGGATAGTATCATATCCAGTGGGTATGGCTAGAATGACAGGTTAGTAACATGAACTACTTTCTAAGAAAACAGCACTCACCTAGGGCTGGGGTAATATTGTCTTTATTTGAATCTCTTTTTTGATTAGGGATCGCAGCACGAACTTTTAGCGAGGGATTGTTTGAATCTGTCAATTTTTGTCCAGGTGCTGGCGGAGCTATAGGCTCACCTTGTTCGTTTGTAAAACCATAAATAGGCTGGCCAATTGATACGCTACTGACAACGTGATATCCAATTGTTTCAACCGAAGGAGCTGAAGTTGTGGTAGGAGTAGGAGTAGGAGTAGGAGTAGGAGAAGTGTTAATTTTAATAATAGAACTGGAGGTCACACTTGAAAAGCTAGAAGACAGCGCTTCAGCACTAGAGCTGGATTCCACAGCGCTGGAAGATGAAGAAACAAAAATTGAATCAGTTTGTCCAGAAGTAGAATGAGTGGATTCTGAAAGAGAAGTTGTCGATTCCGTTGTAGATACAGAAAGAGAGCTGCTTGACGAGGTAGCAGTGGTTTGTTCCGAAACTACACTGAAAGTCGAAGGGGAAATTGGTAATGATGTAGAAAAAATAGGTTGTAAACTGCCAGATGAGCTTACAAAAATTGAAGTGGGCTGTGCGGAAGTTGAACTTGTATCTTCTGAGAAAGAAGTCACCTCTCCTGTGATGGATACTGAACTGCTGGTCAGTGGAAGTGAGGTAGTTGAAGATGTTTGCTCAAAACTTGAACTTGCAAACTCGGAAGAGGAGGTTTCCAAAGACACCGAAGTAGTTTCGCTAAAGGAATTCTCGGTACTGGTAAAGAAAGTAGAAGATGAAGTCTGCGTAGAGGAGATAATGGAACTGACGAAAATAGACGAGGTTGATGAAGGGACCGATGAGATAGAAGTAAAGCTTGAAGTAGAAACAGATACTGAAGAACTGCTTGCACCACCAGTGTTACCACCAGTAAGACCATCCTTAGAGCCTGCGGCAAAATTTTTGTTTGTTGAAGGGTCAACATTTGCCCAAGCTTGAGATGCATCCCACATCATGATACCACCAAAACTCGAATATGTCTCTTGCAGATAGCCAGCAGCCTGTATGACGGTATCAATGGGGACATAGCCGGAACCAGCTGCACTTTGTGACGCAGGGACTCCAAGGTACACCTTTGCATCTGGGTTGGGACTAGTTTTGACAAGAGAATCCCATGCAGCGAAATTGAAACTGCTGTCTGCATTACCAGGTTGCCAAACTTGCATGCCACAGTAATTATTATAGAATTGGACAAACACAAAATCCATTTTCGACTCTGTGATGGCAGAATTAATGTGGGCATCGGGAATAGGACATTGTGGTGCGGCGGAAATGTAGTACTGCTTAGTTGAATCTGTAGCATAAAGTTCGCGAAGCTTGTTTGAAAAAGCAACATAACCAACGGAACTACCACCCTCAATATCAAGATCGAAACCATCAATAATGGATGTGCCGAATGGTCTCTGGTTGCTTGACCCTGCGCCAAACATGTCCCACAAGGTTTGTGCAAAAGCCTCACCATCAGCATCACTGTTAAATCCATATGCGCCAGATGCGCCACCTAATGAGAGTAAAATAATTTTGCCTTTGCTCTGACATGTTGCAATGTCTTGAGCAATTGAAGGACATTGAAGAAGAGCTGTACCAGGAAAAACAGATCCGTCGCTGCAAGAGCCAGCAAAGTTAATTTCTGGAACTCCGCCAACACCATTAAAGATGTGAAGAAATGATAGTAAAATAATATCGGTTGAGTCGTCGCAGTAATCAGCTAATCGACTTTGGCTATCTGTCTGTCCAGCAGAGTTTTGGCCCCAGTAAATGGCTACATTGGAGTTTGAAGAGGGAGAAAAAGCCTGAGTTAACGAAGAAAGAGCCAGCACTGCGGCTGTGATAAATGACTTGATTTGCATATTTGAATTTGTGCAGAATTTTGATTAAGACAATCAATAAGATTGAAGCACGCAAGTCTTTGAAAATGGTATATTAAATAATGAGGAAAAAATGGAAATATTTGATGGATTTCACTTTCAATATATACTGAGAAGGATTTAGAGCTTCAAGCTTCTTATGATTTAATTCAAGAGAAAGAGAATTCCATGCGGACCCATAATTCTATCAATAAGGCGCAAGGGCTCCTCTTGTGCATATGACAATAAAGTCAAACGCAATGACCTGGACCAAGCTGATAATTGATAGAACTTGACGTTAAAGAAGCAATGTGAAGCTACTCGGGCCATGTTAGGGCCACGCATAACAGAGAGTTTTGGGATAAAATTCAACTCGCCGCCGGATTTTTTCCCTACTGTTAAGATACTTGAAAACTCTTTGTTGAAATTTACCCTCGTGAAAGGTGCAGATATTTTAGTTTTCTTTATGTTCAAAATTCCTTTTTGATACGATTCGCTACTGAGTGATGTCTGTTAAACAAGCTGAAGCCGAAGTTTGTGCATAGATTTTTTAACTTTCCGGTACTTCTGGATGCGTAGCGGAATCTTAAATTTAAAGTCGGCGGCTGGTCCCTTTGCATGCCCGATTCATGCTTGTTCTCGGCTTTTTCCCTAATTGGTAATGTCTTTATGAAAAAATGCTTCGAAGTCCCGACATTTTTGATTCAAATGAAAGTTGAGTGGATCGTTTATGCTAGGCTAAATCACTAGTTGGAACTTGTCTAATACATTTCAAATCAACCAAACGCATAGAACCTTTTTTTTATGGGAGTAAATATTTCTCATTATTTGCATCTTACTAGTCGGGGATAAATAGTATCTTTACACGTGGGAAGTCTTCTTGTTTAAATATGGTTTTGATGCATCAAAGTAAAAACTGAAATGGCAAAAGCTATTGAAAGTGTGAGCAAAACCAAGAAAAAATGTCTAAATATGATAGTACGAGTCAACAAAGGGAAACATCCAAGTTTCAATGACATAAAAGTCTAGGAATCGGGGAATTCACTCACAGTTCGTAGGGCACATGCCCACAAGCATTGTCAGTGCGCATTTTATATTTGTTGAAAATCCAATTACATTTTCAACCTACTGTAGAGGTTGGTTTGAGTTTAAACTACGGCAACCACAATGCTTAAAAGCTTGATTCTACTTGCTTTACTGATACTCAAGAATAGAATAATTTAATGAACCGCGGCAATCTCTAACCTCAGGAGTCTTGAACAAATTTTGCTTGCAATACTTCATCATGAGAAACATTGATTTTAAACTCCCTTTGCGTGAAAGCCGTTACAAAATAGGCTCAACATACGAGTGGGTATGTGCAAAAAACAAGGTATCACAGACCCGCAATAGATGAACAATGGTAACATAAAATTGCCCAAAACCAGAAACATTACAAATTGTTCAATTCTTTTTCCAAACCAATCTGGTAAGTTGGGCGGTGAGAAACTATGCCAAACTGCATTTCAAACTTTCCAACAACAGTTGAATGAATCAGCTTAAAGTCATTTTTAATTGTTGTATAATTTGACCCAAAACTTTACTGATGACGTCTAGATAAAAAAAATTTAATTCTTTATATTTTTTAATTTTTCTATAGAATTGGGACAGAAAACCGAACACTATAATGTTTCTGCCCGAGCCCTTTGTGCACTCAATTACCGAGCAGATGTAGAAAAACGGCTCACAGGCAAGTATAGCCTAAAGAAAGTAAAGTGTTCGTTTCTTTGAGAAAGCATCCATTCCTTGGTGTTTTCACCCGGTGGGTTGTTTCAAAATCAGTCAGAGAAAGATTTCAGAGATCTGCTTAAATTGCTGGGAAATAGAAGGGATAAGTTTACCAAGAGACTGTCCATCCGTTTAGCGAGATCCTGGAATGATGCACATTATCAAAAAGACAGAGAAGAGTTCTTTAAACAAAAAAGTGATGAACGGGAAAAAGGTATGGAAAGAGATGAGCGTGTGATAAATAGTTCAAGTTTTGATAGTGAGGTAAAGAATAACTCTTTTCTCAAAGATTGAGTAGCTACTGTGACTTACAGACTATATTTGCTAGATATCAAATTCGGGGAAAGTTTTCCATTGGGGTCAACACTTTCTCCCTCGTTAAACGCGTTGTTTATTGATTACGTTTGTGTTTGTAACTGGGACTCACTACTTGCTCAACTAAGTACACTTTAGACTATAACCCATCAGTTTAAGGAGACACGAGTTTCGTAAATAAATTTTTGTTTTTTATTATTCTAGGAGCTATTCAGTATTGCATTTACTGCTTCTTAGCCGTACTTGCTTTGATGCGCAAAAAATCCTTTTTGGAAAGCAAAAGCAATGGTTTAATTTCGTCATAAGGGCTAGTTGGGTTATATGAAATTGAAAGATAAAATTACCTTCAAAATTTGGCACTGCTTCGAACGGGCCTGGGGGCCCATGCTCAAATGCTCTGTAAAACGAGAGATTTCAAATGCTTGCGACTTGCCAAAGCACATGGTCAAAATAATAATTTCCTAGCATCTCAAAGAAATTAAACTTTTTAGTTGAGGTCAAAGTGTTTCGTAACTTTGGGATTAGCAGGTACAGCCATCTTGTTAAAATTTAATATATTCAATACCCCTATTCTTTTAGCTAACGAATTTGATGATGAAAAATACTTTCTTACATTTAATTCATTTGACGCATTCAATGTATATTGGACTTGCATATGTTTTAAAAATATTTTGTGAGACAATCCAAATAATTTAAGCAAGACCAGATTATAATGCGGCGTAAGCCTTGTCATTTGCCCAAACTAAATGGTTGAACCCATTTCAGGCTATTGTATTCAATTATGAGTTAAAACTTAGCAGCGTGGAGTTTGTAAAGATCTTCTTGACTTTCCTAGCTTTGTTAAATGCACCCTTCGCCTTTTGTTGAAGCAAGCTACATTAATTCTTTTTTTCCTAAAGGCCAATGCACCACCAGTATTTTTTGCAAGAAGGTTTTGTCGCGTACGCCAGATTTCCATCAAATGATTTGATAAAATCAATCTGTTGATCACTTTGAACACGTTAGCATTTGAGGGTTGGGTTGTTTCGCTAGGAACCTTGACTTTTGGTCGCAAATAAACAATTTATTGCCAGTACCCTTTCTCATCAGCAAACTTATTTGGCAAAAAAAATAATTGCGGCATTTGCCAAATATCTGTCACGTCAACGTGATGTTATTGCTATTTTATCGGGCTTTTTGATGGTGCAGCTATTGCTTTTCAGGCCGGGCTTAGATAAAGGTGGTAGTAGGGGAAGTTAATATGTTCAATTGTCTTCGTATTATGAATTCTTTGTGGAGATCAACCCCCTCTGACACATAATTCCAGTAATGATATTAAGACGGAGAGTAACTTTTCTCTTGAATAATGATTCACACGCATTACGTACTATGACTGTTATTTTAAGATTTGAGAAGAAATGACATGCTTTGTTCATTTTTAGTTTTTTTGATCTTCTGTGTTCCTTGTCATGTATATATATATAGGATCTAGAAATTTCAACGAGTGGCACGAGCAAATTTATAGTAGAAAAGCGAACATATGCTGCAGATAGTCGTAGACATCTATAATCTAAATCTTGTCGAAACGCCTTCGTCAAATACTAGCAGGCCTATCTGGCATAAAAAAAATATTTCCCTACAAGGATTTCAGTTTTATTTTTACAATAATTTTTTTTTAATGAATACTAATTGGACTTTGTATAAACTTGTGTGATTTTGTGACACTAAGAAGTCCTTCAAAGATTATTTGGACTCACGGTAAACTTTATTTTCCCATATAAGCCAAGCATTAAGTTTTCTTAAATTCAATATCAAGCAGTCAGAAAAGGTACTCAATCTTGAAAGGAAAAGTTATTCTCCACCTCCCTATCAAAACTTGAACTATTTATCACACGCAATAATAATATAAGATGCAAATTGCAAACCAATATACAAGCCAAACATAATATTACAAAATGCAAATTGCATGTAAGCCATAAACGCTTGAAATACTCTCAGTAATTAAAATTTGATATTATAAAGGAGAATTGCAAAGCTCTGCCTAATCAAACACACACAACTATTTCGTGTTGTTTGCTTGCAAAGAGTATATAATAAATAGTCATTCAAATCATCAACATAATCATGTCTCATAAATTTTCTTTCCATTGTTGGTTCTTTTAGATGATTTGATCAGGATCTTGGGACTTCAATATAAACATTATTGATTTGGCCAAGGCTTGTCCAATTGATCTAGAAGTACCTACAATCTCTAATTCCTCCAGGGCCGGACCCGTTCCACCAGTATCCAGGGCATCGGCCAAACGAGCAAAACTATGATGCTCTTGGGTAATAGTAGCCGACACGTTTTTTGTCACATACTTGATTTGCTGCAAAGCTTTCATAAAGATTGGATCAGTAGCGGCGGTAGTTGAGCTGGAATCCAGTTCAAAGACTGCTGCAGTATCGCCAATATGTGGGTTGTAGCTTGAGGCGCGGACGCCGCTGTTCAGTTCAATGTCACCAATACCAGTATACTTGTCCTTTTTGTACCAAGAAATGCTCAACTCCTTCAGTAAAGACACAACCCAATCCACAGTGCTAGCATCATCTGTAGAGTGAATTACCTGCCAGCAATGGCGAAGTTGTAATTCAAGAGTAACAGCATCCAGCATTTTATCCAAGTCTCGCACCGAGGCTTGTAGAGCAGCAGCAGTAGTAGGAGTTGGGCCATGCTGTTTTCGACGTTTTGGCGCTGTTGCTGATGTGCTCTGACACATGAGTTCTCTTACGCGAGACGCAACTTGTGCATTTCGCGTGTTGACAAATTTGCGTACCACAGCTGCCAGGCCTTGGATAATACAAATCACCTTGGCTGAACCCAGTTGCTGGTGAACTGCCAACCCCAGTTGCTGGATGAGTTTGTCCAAAAATGCCTCTTTGTCGTCTCCCGTACTTACAGCAAGGTCTGTGATATAATCCGCTTGTATCACTATGAGCACCTCTTTAACAGGCTCAATCACTTCTAGAATGGGCAAAAATAAATCTTGCTCTGCATCGTACCGTGTAGTCACCCGCCGTTTCAAAGTAACAGCCAAAATCCCATCAACTCCGTCCACAGAGCCAGTCGACATTGTCACGTTCACGCTGTGGACCTGCAGTGCTTGATCAATCAGTTGACCCAATGAAGAATCAGGGCCGCCTGGTGTAAAGTAGCGAATTGATACAAGAAGATCAGGCATATTTTCTTCTTTGTGCAGACTTTTGCGCCGGTTAATGAGGTTTAGCATGCGTTGAGTTTCCCGCTCAGTTTCACGTTGCAACTTTGCGAGGGCCCTCGCGGACGTTGTGGTTTGCGTGCGACGAGCCTTTCGCGGCTGAGGCTGTTCCTTTTGTTGAGAAGGCAGTAGCGCAGGTTCTTTGTTTTCCTGTAGTCGGGGTCGGGAAATTTCTTCGTCCCACTGAGATAAAGGCTCAAGCACTTTATTTTGCTCAGGCTGTGCTGGCGAAGAGTCCACAGTTAGAGGAAGAGTGAAAGACTTTGTTGCGCGGGACGGTGTTACCGAAACTGCAGCAAACTCGCTTTGAGACCGCTGCAGGCCTCGCTTCTGGCTGTGCGGCGATTGATTCCGATTACCATTGCTAGAGCCTAGTCCAGGGAAGATGGGAGAAGACGAGGGTAGGGGCATAAACCTGGATGTGACGGGCTGACGCGGTTGTGGAGACGAGAGTGGTTTTGTAAAGTTGTACGCACTGTCCAAGCCATTTGCGAAATCGTCATCGTCTAAAGTAATATGTTCCGGTGTCAATGGCCTGCTAGATGCAAATAGGGGACTTGATTTTGAAGGGTTTAACGGCAGAGGGCTTGAAGTATTGATTCTAATACCATCACTGGTTTGCAAAAAATCTACTACTTCTGGCAGCTGAGAAGCCGTTATTGGCGACGTGTTGTTACTGCGAAGATTGACAACATTAGAAGGAGTGGGTGGTACAGACTTTTGTCTCGGATCAGGAACGCCTTGAGTCGACGATTCACGGGACCATTCAGGAGGTGATGAAATTGGAAATCGGGCTATCAACGGTTGTGCTAGTGTAGAAGTAGTTCTTTGAGACACACCAACATTACTGGCCACGAATAAAGGCGATGACAGCAGAACCAAGTCACTTGTGTCGGTATGGCCATCATCAATAGGAGCAGGTTCATTATCATTCTCTAATATAATGATGGGACTTCTATTTGGAAAATTATTAGTGGGAGGTAGGTGAAACTAATGGCACTTGTTTTACATACGAACAAGGATTGGACAAATCTCGTGGGCCGTGCAATGCGGAAGTATTATCATTGTCGTCCAGGATCTCGATGATCTCTGAATTAATCATGGTGGTTGAGCAGAAAGTGGTATTCTTTTTTATTTTTTTTCTCTGAAATCTCGAAAAAAACCAGGTGGTTGGCTTTGCGGCAGAAAATATATGAGACGCGATTATTTGTCATAAATTAGTCAAAAAGCGCGTCGTCCGAAATAGGCAACGAAATAAAAAATTTGTCGTTTGACGAGCAACTTGAGAGACTGTCTAGCCAGACGCTTGGAGTTTTAGTCAAGCTGAGCATTGCTGTTGAACTTGAAGTTGCTGGTAAAGGTATTTTGAGTACCAGCAATAATTTTGCAAAAATCTAAATATAGTTAGAGACACTGGGTCGTCTTATTGAACAATCTTGTTTTGGTTCATAATTCGTGGTTCTAGTTCAGCGTGTATTTTGCTAGACGACGCTCCCTGTTTCTGTAGTCGAGCAACTTTAGTAAACTTTAGTGAAGACTATTAGATAAATTAGACCTGGTTAGAGTAGAGTCTGGAATATGATAACCTTTTCACGCCATTAACATTTCGTAGTGTAGTTAGTTGGCATGTTAGGTTAAGCTTTTGTGGGCGTCAACTATAAGGATGAGATGGAATCTACAATAGTATTGTAAGTTCAATGACTTTTGAGCCATTGGAGAGGTTAATTAACTGCTGTGTCTACAAACTGTCTGTTTCCGCCTGTGGAAAGAAGTTGAAGGTTAAACTTCCGCATAGAATGAACTTTAGATGCCCAAGTGCCTATTTCTGCCCAGCCAAATAAAGTACGAATGGACCACTCTGAATCATAAAATAAAAGTAATAATTCTGAATCATTGCGGAAATCAAAATGGATACATGGCTAGGCACGACCTTTAATTGCTGTTAATTTTAGACATTTTGTCAACCTTTGAGGAGAAGGAGAAATACTCACTCTGAATGCGTGGGATACTAAAAATAATGTAATGCACGAGTAGCTTAGATGGTGAAGTTCAGGTTCAGGCTCAAGTTCAGGTTCAAGAGATGAGGATGAGTGGGACTAGTTAGAGATGGTGTATTCAGTTGAAAAGTCTGTTATTTATAGAAGAAAAAGTTGTGGTTGGTGGTATCAACGGATTATAGCGAGTCAATTTAGCCCATGGCCGACTCTGAATCATTGAAGGAAGCTGCGTGAAGACAGCCATTGAAGTCAGAAACAAAACTCAGACATTGAATGTAGACCAAGATATTCCTCAACTTCCAATGCTTCTAGATGACGGCTTCTATTGCGAGATGGAAAAATGATGAAAAAAAAAAAAAAAAAAAAAAAAGGCATGCGCTGGGCTGGGCATGAGTGGGATTCGAGATCAAGGAGGAAAAAAAAGGATGGTTAATCTGCCTACTTTTTTGAACACTAATGCTAAGATGCGTCAGGCCCAGTTGCGCTGCGTTGCATGACAATGATGCTAGCAATATAATAAGCAGCATCAGCAGTAGAAGTAGCAATAGAAGTGGTGGCAGAGACAGCTTGCAGAGACAGCTTGCAGAGATAGCTTGCAGAGATAGCTTACTAGTTGCCTTTTTGTGTCTTCTTCTTTCGATCTCAAAGACATTTGCTGGTATTTCTTCAAGTCTTCAACACTCCATCGCGCTTGATGAACAAAAACGGTGGGCGAGCAAGTGTCCAGTGTTAAAACCTTGAAGCACATGGGTTTCACATGGGTCAGTTGCATTGTGCAGGCAATTTTTTGCAGAGTGGATCACAAAGACGAAAATGGCAAAAATCTAATTTCACGCGACACGAATTTTAACAAAAATTTTATCAAGAGTATTAGCATACTAATAATCTTGTAAAATATTATTAATTATTAATAAATATTCCTCTTCTTTTTTTCTTCTCATGAAACATGGCCATTACAAGTGAGTTGTGATGCCCAATTTCAGAGTATTTCAATAAATTTTTCGCTGGCAAATTTGTTTCTTCCTTCCAACCACTTTTTTTTCTCTTATTTTCGCTTTTTGCAGCAATTTGAATCAAAACAGACTTTGAAAGCTTCGAAGCCTGTCCTCAGTCTCATCGGAATCTTTCCCGACCTGTCCAGTTCGTGCCAAACTCAAAGTTTCTTACTCTCAAATTCTCTCAACCATAAATATTTTTTTTTCCGCGTGAATAATTTCTTTTTGAGATTTCCTGCCATTTCAATTTTTTTTTTTTTTTTTTTTCTTTTTCAAAAGCCTCACCTTCCACCTCAATAAAAAAAAATAAAAAAAATAATACAAAAACTCAAAAATTCCTAAAAATCTATATATATATATGTATATATATATATATATATGCATCTAGTGTCCCTCTATTTTCCTTTCTTTTGCAATATTTTTTTTTTTTTTTTCTTCTTCTTCCTTCTAAAACCCCTTTCTTCTTTTTTCTTGCAAATT
>JAKVQY010000049.1:0-33957 GCA_030463045.1 Geotrichum macrosporum
GCAAAACTGGGGATGCCAAATCCACCATTTCTCAAAGGGGTCGCCATTATATCCTTGTCATAGATACCGATACGCTGGTCGTTGCGTAAAGTTCGCATGGCATCTAGGAGTAAGTCGTCAATGGATTGTAATTGATGATTCAACCCCTCTGGGTTCAGAGATCGTTGCAAATGCCGAAGTTTATAGTGAAGACAGCTTCTGAGCAATTGCAAACCTTGTTGTTTGGGCATTTCTAAAACACGGGTCACGATTTCTCTGAGCTCTTCAGTTTTTTCTTCCAAGAACTTAGCTCGAGCAGTTGTAGGTCCAATGCAAGTATAATTCTTTCTCAAATTTGTGATACTTTTGATAATAATACTTTCTCAAATTTAATATATAGCAAATATAGTGATATCATTAATATGCAAGTTTCTTAAATTCCACTTCTAACGAAATGTAAACTGGGAAAAAACTTTCTGATTTCAATCTTTCTGATTTCTGAAAGTTCTGTGGGCTTGTGTTCATATCTGTTCAAATTCTCATTCTAGGACTTTTACATTAATTGTATTCTTCAAAAAGCCAGCTTGGCAGTCTTCTTTATTTTTAAGGCACCTCAATATCACTAACTAGAGTCATCTTCATTGTTGCTAAGCTGCTTTCAAAGAATTTTTACTTGTTTACGAAATGCTTTTATTCTGCGAAACGCTCCATCGGGTCTAGAATTTGTGGGAAACAAAAAGTAACAAATCTATAAGGTTTAAATCCCGAGTAACTAAGTTCGTCAACTTTATCTCTTGAGCAAGGATAACAGGTTTCCGATTTTTATGAATACAAAATAAAGTGCCCACAATATATGTTGATGTATAGTTGAATACATGTGCCTCGTAGAACAAATTCCGGCATTTAAAGGAAAAGTACCAAAGCTTTGAAATTTTTTAACAATGCGCAAGAACTTTCGCAAAGCTTTATTAGATGAGTCTTGAACCTAGAGTCTGAACCTGCACAAACTTCTTTCACTTGGTCACAAATCAAGGCCTCGGGTAAGACGGCTGTTCTACACATGTTTCCAAAATCTTGGTTCTTCTTCATGAGGTTAACCTGTTGACTACAATTTCAGTAGTATCCTCAGCAACTAGCGTTTCTTCTTCCAAATTCGTTGCAAGCTTTTCTAAGTTGTCACGATTCTTGCTCTATTTCAAACAATTACTCTCAACAGTGAAATCATGAGAAAACTACAGACCCTCGTTTGTGGCAGGCCAACTGCCATACTTTCCATTCCTTCTTTGCAGAAAACGATTTCAAGTTTTATCCTATCTCACTCTGCAGAGGATTTGCAATCAATGCGCAAGAGCTGATATGACACAGGCTATCTTTCAAAAAAAGCCGCCAAATCATGCCACTGTTCACCAAACAGCGCACATGGCCAAAATATCCCTCCACATGCCTTGACCGATTTTGTTGATGATCAACTAATTTCAATTCCCGCTACGCCATGAAAGTATACTTCAAAAGATATCTTAGTTGGGCGAGGGATCTACAAAAAGTCATACTCATGCCAAACATAAATTTCTTGTTGCCAAGAATATTAAACCTTGAAATATTCCAGTATCCCCGTCATAATGTAGACTTTATTTGTGGATTCTTCTTAATACTGGGTGAGCGATTGCAAGAAGTTGTGAACATCTGGGACAACCTCAATTCTTTCTGCAAGAAACTTTCGAACACATTTGCTCTTTACAACATAAACAGTTAACAGAATGTTTATTACACCCACAAAACACTTACTGCTTTTTTAAGCTTTAAGCTTTCCTGTTCGTTAAATGTCATAAAGTGTCGACTTATGTCCTCTCCTTTGACCAACTCTGAATACAATAGTTGGGCTTTAGCTGTAATCGCATTGTCAACGCCACAAAGAGAAGCGCAGCTTTTTAAACCAGTTAGTATAAACGTTTCTTTCTAAATCTGTCATCATACTTTATCCCAAAACTCGAAGACGCTTTCCCATTCTTCAACTTGTAGAGATATGTAATTGGGCCTGTTGGGTGTACAGTAGATTGATCACCCAATAGCACTTGCATATGTGCCAATATCAAGTTCTCGGCATCAATTATCTTTTGCTCGAGTAACTCTATTATATTTAGAATGCATTCTAAAAGTCGCTGTACAACGTACCATGGAAATGCGTAGAAGCAAATACTTTTGGACACAAAGGACCGAGAGACTGAAAGTATTGGATCATGGCTCCAAATAAAGCTGCGCCATCTTTAATTATTAGTTCAAAATTTGTCTTCACAAAAAAAATACATACCAGAAACATCGGTACCTTTTCCAAACTCGTCGATGAGTACAAGACTCGAAGGGGTAACAAGCCGAAAAATAGACGAGACTTGTTCAAGGTCTGTTACAAAAGAGCTTTTGTACTGTCCATTGTTAGAAGTTTACCAAGTTCAGGCTGCCCACTTACTCTTGAAACCGACTCCCTGTTAGATAAACGAGCCAAGATCCTGTCTGTAATTCCAATCCTGGACTTTCGCGCAGGAACAAAACTACCGAGATGCGCCATGTAAACAATAAGAGCACACTGTGTCAGATAAACAGTCTTGCCAGAATAGTTGGCACCGGTTAACAGCATAATACTTTTATTTTCACTCTTTTCACGAAGTGACGTATTGTTTCCAATAAATGTGCCTAAAACCTGCTCATAAATGGGGTGGAGTCCTTCTTGAATATCCAAAACCTTTTCTTCTGTTATTTCTGGCCTCGTATAATTACGCTGCTGCGCAACTTCGGCAAATGCCAAGTGGCAGTCAAGTTGTGCACACAAGTGACATGCTTTAGTAACGTCAGGTGCACATTTCAAGACTTCTTCTTGTAGACTTTGCAGTATTTCGATTTCATGGTCGCATATTATTCCATATATATCTCCATATTCTTTATCCATTTCTCTCATTTCAGTACTTTTGTAGTACATGTGCGTACTCGTGGAAAATATGCACTCCCAAATTTCTTGATCAATTAACAGTTTTGCTTCATCTTCATATGCGCCATCAACTACAATCAAGTAACCAAGTTGTGGGAAGTACATAACATTTACTGGCTGGGTCAAGCTCTGAACATTTTTTGAGATGTCAGATGCTACTGTCGAAAGAATTTCCTCAATGCGGTCATAAATATCACGGACTCTGTCAAGTTCTGGGTCAACGTATTTTTGAACAACGATTCTTTTCAGTAGAGCGGATAGCTCGAAGTCAATGATGCTTTCAATATTTGAAACGCATTGGTTGATAACTTCAACGGAAAGAGCTTTTTGAAAAAAGTGATATAATTCAGTGTTTTCGCCTCCTTTTAAATGCTGAACGTGATCCTTTAGTTCTTTGTACGATTTTAAAAAGCCGAGGAAACTTTTCCAATCTTCTAACTTTGCTCTTCCAACTTCAATATCTACAAGAACCCGAGGAATGTTCTTTATACTCCTTAATTGCTTTCTAGTGCTCTTGAATACTTCCAAATTTTCTGGATCAATGAGCACTGATATGAATTCTTGGCGCGACCTAATAATGTTCAAGTTTGTAGATGGACGATAAAACCAACTTTTCATTAAACTTTGACCCATTGAGGAGCAGGTTTGGTTCAAGATATCTATGCTGTTAGCAAAATTTTGTTTACTCAAATAGTTCTCTTACCAAAGAGACAAAACGATCTGGCTGTCGGATTTTTCTCCATAGAATGAAAGTTGGGATGCGTGTCATTTTCAAATATCTTCAATGCAAACATGCAATCGTTGCTAATTAGCATTGTATCATTACTTCATTGTCGTTAGAGTTGAAAAAATTCCGCATTATATACTTACAGTGTGATGATTTCGAAGGAAGATATAAACCGGTCAAACGCTCTGCCCTCTTCCGTTTCTAAAATTGTTACAAGTGAGCCAACACACTCCGCCTCGAGGATTGTTAGAAAATTCATGTGACTTCTGTGCAACTTACTCCAACTTGATTTCCATCATTGAAAAAAGAAGAACAAAAGGGATTTATGTCAATTTCAGAGGTTGAATGATTTAATCGCATTCGTGACTTTGTTAGTGATATAGCTTGTTCATAATCTGGCTGAAATATTTTGGGATTCAATGATAAAGCCTTTTCAAGTTTTACTATTGCGCTTTGGCTGGAAAAGTCTTGAGATGGACGAATTTTTATTTCGTGGTCTGTAGCATCATCCTTGTCAAATACAACTCGCTCATATTCTGCAGGAAAATTAGTGGGTAATATCACTATAGTTGGATTCATTTGCAAAAGAACTTTGAGTCTGTTAGATAGATACTAATAAACATGCATAAATGGGCTTCAAAACTCACTCTTGTTATATAGTGCAGTGAACTCTGCTAAAGGATCAAAACCCGAAAAGTTCATGTCTAAGAAGCAGGTAAGCTTTCTTAGTTCTTTATTAAACCCTGCACATCCTATCTTGTGATCCCTGCAATGAAGTGCCAAGTATGCTACTCCACTAGTTTGAATAGCTAGGTTATTGGTATTGTTGAAGCTCAGATCCTTAACAACTGTAAAGTCGTCGGGTTCTGCCTCTGACGAATCATTCAAATATATTGATACGGCCATTTTGGAGCATAAAAGGTTCTAGTGAATATGTTTCTTTAACTGAAAAAATTGAGATATGAAGAAAGACAGATGAATATTTTAAGCACAACATAACACATGTTGTGTCCACAAACAGGCCCATCGATTTTTTCCGCTGAAAAATACTATAAATTCTTTTAGGCGGCAAACACAGCAAATGAAGGGCCACAATGAGATCGAGACGAAAATTATTCTTTGAAAGATAAAAAAATGTATAAATACTGCAATGATTTTGATCCTTCTTCTTTTTCTTTTCTCCTTATCGCATCTGTTCTATTCAAAAACCTTCTACCTGAATAATTTTGGTGTTTCTGGTCACTATTTAAACTTAGTCTGTTAATCGTGGTTCAGGCTTAGTGAGAGAGGTTTCAGGATAGTGGAGTCAAGCATCATGAATAAAAATATTGGTAAGGTAGAGCGCTGGAGCCCAAGCCCATCTTTGCAATATGAGGGTTACGGATATGCTATTGGTTATGGGCATTCTGTTTCTGGGAAAAATTTCAATTTTACCGGCTCTACAACCTCATTGTTAAGCACTTCAGATCTAACAAGAAGACCGTCTTCTGGAACTGACCCAAACACAGACAAGACTGATGACGATTCAATTGTTTTTGAAAGGGGCATTCCACAAAGTTTGTTGAGCTCTCCACCTCAAGAAATTGATCAACCCTTTATAAGAAGTACTCATTTTGCCAACGATGATACTCAGTCGCTTGATAAGGTGTCAGAAAAGCTCTCCATCTGTAAGTTTTAAAAATATGCGGTACTTCAATTTTCTAACTTGCTAAAGTATTTCAAGATTGCAGTTTTAACGAAGAACCCCGGATTGAGCCAGTAGATAAAGATCGCTACCTCTTGGATAACTTTCTACGAAGGGCGGAAAAACGTTCCATCAAGGTTCAAATTCCGGAATCCAAAGTCAGTCCGGGGTATGTACCTATTTCTAAAGGAAGTACACAATTGAATGGTCGAGAAAATTCAAATCAAGTACAAAACCACTCCATACAAACTTCATTCGATGTTCATGCATATCCTTTTATACCCACAAAAAGTCAAGACTCTATCACCAGGTCTCGCGTGCTGAAAATTTATAATATTCCAACAACTGTTAATAGTGTAGCAATTGCTGATACATGTGGAGTAAGACCATTACTGGAAAAACAAAGACTTTTCTAACCCTTGACTTAGGCATGTGGAGATCTGCTTTACGCCTATTATGACAAGCTCCGAAGTCATGGGATATCGCTTGTTGCCTTCTATGACATCCGTTCGTCGGTGAAAGCGTTTGAAACTTTTCGAGAGGGTCCATACGGAAACATTCAAGTGGCCTATATCTCTCCTGAAGAAGTTGATGAAGTATGTAAAGGACACCAAAAACTGAGTACATATGCTAACCATGGTGTGACTGAAGATTAAACCATTTGCGGTTTCTGGAAAGTCTAAAGTAATAATAACATCTCCTGAACGAGGATTTGCCGTGCAAAAGCCAACGTTGTTTCGGCTACTCCGTTCTTTTGGAGACCTAGCCTCATTTCAAGATTTGTCGGAAAGAAACAGTTACCACGGCCTCCAAGGGTTTATCTGCGACTTTTTTGATATCAGAGTTGCCAGCCATGTCGTAGCAAATCTTAACGGAACGATGCTTGAAGTATGTATATTTGAATCATGAAAACAGTATGGCATACTAACTAATTAGAACTCATTAATTATGGCATCCTTCCATGTCGATACTAAGGCGTTGAAACAATATAATCAAACAAATGTGATCGCTTTGAATGAGCCGAGTGCTCCACCTCAAAAAAGGGGCGATAACTGGCAAGAGGAAAGTAAGCAATTCTTTCGATCTTCTCTGACGGATTACACAAATGGCAACATGGAAGAAAACCTGAAGCATGGAAGTCTAGATTTCTATCATCAAGAGGGCATGGTCTATAACTGGGACCAAACTGGAAAAAGCATTGTTACTAAGGCTGAAGTTCCAAAAAACAACGTGGTGAATTTGGATCGAATAGCCCGAGGCCTTGATACTAGAACAACATTGATGTTACGAAACATTCCCAACAAAGTTGATCAGCAAATGCTCAAAGAATATATTGACGTTACTAATGAGGCCACTTATGACTTTTTGTGTGAGTTTTTTTCTTCTTTTTTTCATCTCGTTACTTCTGCTGACTAGCTTTAGATTTGAGAATTGATTTTGCAAACAAGTGCAAGTAAGTTGAGCGAAGTTTTAGAAGTTTGAAGGCTCTTTATCTAACTCGACAGCGTTGGATACGCATTTGTCTCTTTCATTGCACCTGAGCATATTATAACATTTGCAAAGCATCGCTCTGGAACAAAATGGTTGGTCAAAAAAAAGTATAGTAAGATCCAAGTCTAATAACTTCTAGGAACCGTTTTAATTCAGAAAAAATCTGTGATATTTCTTACGCCAACATATAAGTGTGATTCAAAGTGAAGCGATCCATGGACTAACAGTGGTTTACTCAAGGTAAAGAATGCTTGATCGAAAAATTTAGAAATTCAAGCGTTATGGATCAAAGTAATTAAAATTTTTATTGTGCCAAACAATAGCTAACTCCTTTATAGATCCAGCATACCGTCCTTTGGTTTTCCACTCGGATGGAGAAAATATTGGGCAAATTCAGGAATTTCCAGCTCCTAATAACATGAATCGCAAAATGCGATCCATTGCTAATATCCAAAGAGTTGGTAAGTTGACAAACCAGAAGATTTAACCTGTGCTAATAAGAGAGTAGGACTTTTCGCTCCCCTTGAAAAAGTCTCATTTCAGAAGCAGTGAAAATTGCGCCGGTAGGTTTGAGGAGATGTGATTGCTGAAGGTTAGATGTTTGAAAGAATAGAGCTTTTGAATTTTGTGTAGCAGAGTCGTGGGCAATTTATGCATTTGTATTTTGAGTTGGAGTAAGATTGGTTGAAATATTTTAATATAAGTCAGAGGTTTAATAATGATCATCCGAGTCTGTATCTGAATCAGGATCCTGGAGAGCCATCATGCTTTGCCATTGGCGAGCTAACTGGGCAATACCTTCTCCAGTTAAACTGGCGTCGACAACGTCCTTGGGAACGTGATTTTCGGAATGGTCAGTAGCTCCAAAGTTTCTAGAGCTATTTTCTTTCTCCTGCAGGCGAATGTCGTAATCAAAGTGAGGGTCGCTATGATCAATTTCCAAAAGCTCATCCCAAGAAAAAAGAAGAGTATCAGTGCGAGGAGCAAACGGGTTGATGTCAATGAGCCAAACGCGATTGTAAGGGCGTGGGATATAAACATCAAATACAAAATTTGAATCTTCAAATGTATTTTGAAGGTGCTCTTCAAAAAAAGTTTCAATTTCGCCGGCAAGAAGATCCTTTAGGGGTTCCAAGAAGTCATAGTAGTTCATGTCGCGTTGAGTAACACCAATAAGACCACGATCCCTGACAAAACAGCGAAACTCCAGTGCCGGGTTAATTGCAACCCATTTTCTTAAGACAAGTTCAAATGGCTGATCAAGGTCTACTTTATTTTCATCTTCAGTTGATGATGAAAAATGAAGATTGAAATCTACACAGTCAGTATATGACTCAGTAAGATCATGAACAATATAAGAGGAAGATTTGAGAAGTAAGTAGACATCAGAAGCTGTTACGCATTTCAGAGAGTTTGTGGTACTGATCCACTGAGAATCCCTAGGAGCAGACCAGTTGAGCTTAGGCATTACGGCACCACCCAGATCATCAATCATTTTTGTAACTGTCTTATGAAACTCGGCAAATTTAACGGATGGATCTGGCTCCCCATCATCGTCTTCATCGTCATATTTTGTGTCGCTATCAGCTTCTTCATCAATATCATACTTTGCCGGAAACGCATCTCGCGGAAGAACTACACCATCAGCCAAGAGGTACTCAACAAACTCCTGAGGTAGGGGTCGAATAACACGGGTCTTAGGACATAGATGTATGTACTTTTGGTGCCATGCTGAGAATTGACAGTTATTGACATGCAATTTGTAAAGGGGTGGAAATTCTGAAATAGCAGTGTCAGAGTTGTCCAAAGCAGTAAAATCCTCTTGGTCGATTCGTCCTGGCATGACTATCTTTCGCAAATACTATTTAGTCAAAATTTCTTGATCAAAAGATTTAGGCTTGAGGTATTAGAAAATCATTAATGTGGAAAAACTGCATGGGTTAGGTGTTAGTAATAAAGGCGAAAAAAATGAAGTAGAGTGTGAAGCAAAATGAAGATTCTTGACTCGAAATATTTTTTTCCTCAGTTTACTCGGGAAGCATTTGGTTTAACCTTTTTCAACAAATGGCTTTCCAGTCAATTTGCCAAGTTCTAAAAGTACACTGTCCGTGAGAGTAAGACAGACGATCTCTGATTTGGGGTTGATAATGAGAGATCTTCTCAAAGAAAATTATTTCTTCTGATCTAGCTGAACTCACTGTGGAAAAAGATATACTGGACGTAGCTATTCCATGATGCTAGTAGCAGAGATTCAAATACATCGAGCTGACACCCGAATAGCCCGCGATACGAAGAAGGAGAAAAGCATGCGATATTTGTTAAATTGAGTTAGAGTTGAATTCAGAAGGGTCAAATTTCGTAGGGCGTCGGGTGACTATGTAATGTTGTACGAAGTTAAAGATGGAAGTGAATTAGTACTGAGCGTTGAGCTCGGAATTTGGTGGCAGAAGTCAAGAATTGGATTAAAACAATTCGAATAGAGTTCTCAACACACTTGAACTTGAAGTTTCTCAATAACTTGAACATTTCCTCGTCTTTAATTATCTGATAAGCATGAAAAATGAACTATTCAGACTTCATTTTCGTCTATATATTTGTATTGACTCAATATTAAGTCGGGTTATTCAAGCTCTAAACTTCCCTTTTCTCCATGAATTTTTTTTTCTTCGGCCCATTCCCCTTTGGACATTGTCCGCAAGTCTTAATCGTACCGCCCCCTTTTTTACTCTCCCTTCGCCTTCATCCCATTAATATTCTTTTCTAATTCTTACTTCTACATACTGTATACTGACTTCTATATGCACAATCGGTATTCGCGCGTCCAGTCGAATCTCTATTACATATAATGCTCAACATTTTAAATCTAACAAGCTATGGAGGTGTTGAAAAACACACCGGTTCGCCAATTATTGAAGGACCTGAAAGAATGGAATTTGCTATGGGCCATGTGAGTTCACTATTCTCATTGAGTACACTTGCTTCTGCTCTCTCGTCAAACGTTTTACCAGTCTCTTCTAAAATAATTGAGCAACAGAACGAGTATAAATGTTCCTCAGCATCATCCGCAATTCAGCACGAAGATATCCCAAAAAACCATATTATTGATGAAGTTATAGAGAAAATTTTGTCGTCCAGTTTCCCGGCATTGACAAAATCTACATTGAAACATCAATTCTCGAACGGCTCAATTTTAGATACAGATAGAACACAAGTGAACAAGGAAATACCCGGTGTTTACCAGAACGACGACCCCGAACTGTCATTATTTTTATTGGCGTCTAATATTCAAAAACTACATGCCAGGTATGAATGCTCTACAATTTCCTTTTTTGCCTGATTGTAGTAACACATGTATACAGCTAATGTGATAGTCAAGATTAAAAAGACAATTGATCATATTCTGTCATGGCACCAGCCTGCACTCACACTCTCCGCACTCTACATCCAAACCTATGTATGTCTATACCCCCATATCGTACTATGTATTCCCATTGTGTTTCTGCTGGCTGGAATCATGACTCCTGGCTTCAATAAGCGACACCCCCGCTCACCAGAAATGCTCCCTATAAAGTTTAGTCGAAAATTAAATCCGCTTGTAGCTGAGGATGCAGAATTTGAAATACAAGAATTCGTGAATATCCAAAAAAATAGGCGGAATCATGATTGCAAAAAACAGGGAAGGAAAATTTTAATAGAAAATTTCAGGGTCCTTCAGAATGTGATTAGCAAGGTACTGACTATAATTGATGCAATTGAAGAGCTTATCAACGGACTAGGCTCCTTTAACTACCAGAACCAAGGCCAGAACCAGAATCACCATTTACGGCGAAAAAATGAATCAAACTCAACAATACTGTACTTGATACTACTTCTGGGATTGGTAGGGGTATCT
Source organism: Geotrichum macrosporum (assembly GCA_030463045.1). NCBI lineage: Eukaryota > Fungi > Ascomycota > Dipodascomycetes > Dipodascales > Dipodascaceae > Geotrichum > Geotrichum macrosporum. Next base: position 10,754 of record JAKVQY010000049.1, read on the forward strand.
TACGTTGCGTCATTTGTACCTCCGGGGATAGCACTTATCGTTATGAGCTGGACAGTTGTGCTTTCATGTCACCCGTTTCTACGGCAGAAAGCAAAGAGTACTAATTTCAGGTCTTCTAAAAAATTTGAATGTTATAACAAGCCAAGACCACTAGAAATTTGGCTTGAGAAATTTATAGCAAGCGAAATCATTATTGACGAACCACCAGAAGTTCGAGAAGTTGAAATATTCGAACTTCAAAGACAGGGTTTAACACCCCCCGAATGGATACCTTGTGTTTATACGACAGTTGTTTACGACCTTTGCTCAAAGGTCAGGATAAGTATGAATTGGCCTTCAGGGACGAGATATCTAAATGACGTAAAACCACCGGCAGGTGGCTGGTACTTTCAGGAAGATAAGCCATGGGTCATTGATGCATGTGTAAAGGAATGGGTCTTGCATCGAGCTGTTAGGTGCATGGAGTTGGATTTAGATACTGCGTGGGCTTATGATTATAAAGATGAAGAGCGTGGAGAGTGGAGACGTCGCCGCTGGGTACGAAAATGTTACAGATATACGGAGACCTAATTTAAATTTGCGATTTACCAAAGTATGGCCCTAAAATATTTCTAACTTGAAAATAGGTTGATCTGAAATACCTTAGCAATCTTAAATTTTGCGTGGCGTTTTAATTTTGCGAGAGAACGGCGGAGTAACAATTGTGACGCTGCTCGTAATTGGTCCAGGGCAATTGCTGAATTGCTGTGAATGCAGATATAACATCTCTGTTAAAAAAGGAATCCTCTTAGTCACCTTGAATAGGTAAGAAATGCATGGGTTTTGCGGTAATCAATGAGCTGCAATGCTAAGTGAGTTGGCTTGCATATGGGAACAGACATTTAAATTTTTTCTGTCAGGCCTAAATGAAAATGAAGCCTTAGAACGAAAAATAACGAAGCAATATATTATTAGCTAAACGCAATGACAAAGTTGAAGGAATAAAAGTTTATGGAAAGAAAAAAGTCATTTCGCATGATAAGATGCAACAAGATAGATGCCGGTTAAAAAATTAAAAAGAAATGATGCATGCATCACTAGTCAAATTTATACAGTGAGTATAGTCGACAGCACAATACCAAAAGTAATCATAGATATGACCAAAACGCTCAGCTTTCCAGCACTATTACCTTCCTTAGAGTAAAGAATGGCAAAAGGGTTGTAAGTTGCAGCAGCCATGTTCTCTTGAGTTTGTAGTCCAGGAGCAGAAGTTGTGCTTGACTGTTGGGAGGATGACGCAGATTCAGCACCGGCAGACGAGGCACTGCTCTCAGTTGTTGAAGCCTTTGTGGGGGTCACAGTGACCACAACAAGGGTAACATGAGTAAGAGTTGCCGTAGTGTGCTTATTCTGAACTGTTTCCACGGAAGTGGAAAGTGAGCTAGACGTAGAAAAAGAGGTGGAAAAGGAAGAAGAAAAGGAGATCGATTCTTCTGATTGGGAGCTAGAAGAGGATGTAGAGGATGTGGTGGAGGAGGTAGATGAGGTGGATACGGTAGATGAAGTGGACAATGAAGAAGACGACAAAGTCGAGGATAATGTACTACTCAAAGTGTAATTTGTAACAGTGGCAGAAGAAGAAGTGGTGCTGCTAAAAGTAGAAGATGTTTGAGAAGTCGAACTGATTTCTGAAGAAGTAGAAGTAGCAGAAGTAACCAAAGTCGAAGTTGAAGTGGAAAGCTGGGTGCTGTTGTTAAAGTTGAGGGCAGAAGACGTGGAGCTTGCAGCCTCAGCGGAAGATTCATCGTCTCGCTTGACCATCATAGACTCATCCTCCTCTTCGCTAACAAGAGAATCCTGATGAAGCTTATCGTGTTCCTTTGAGGGCATCAGAAGGATTTCCAAAGGGGACAGCCATTGATGTAGCTTAGAGCAATCAGAGGGCAGCAGTCTAGCGGAATCTTGCTTGGATCCAGACTCTACAAGAGGAATTGCAGAAACCATAGAGGCTACAAACGCAGCGAGAAAAAGGACCATTAGGCCAAAGCTTTGCTTGGGGAGCGTGAAAAACATATTTCCAGTGGAAAAACCTTAAACTGAGACTGGCTTTGAATACTACACGAGTTTGTGATAGTTATTTGCTAAAAAATAGAAATTATTATTGCAAATAAAATTATCGCAGCAGAACTCTAGAAAGTGGTGCGTAAAATTAGTCTTTCTCGAAAGAAAAAGTAGTAGAAAAAAGAATAAGAAGGAAGAGAAAATATTGTTTGAAATTTATTGGAAACCGTGAAAAAAACCTACTCCTGCCAGAGTTATTTTTAGGTTCAATTCTCAGTCACGTGAGTGAAATAAACACGGATAATGACGCAGCAGGAATAAAAAAAAAGCCGCTCTCGTGCTAGTTGCCTGACGCAAAGTCGAGATTTAGCATAAAACCACAAGAAACTATGGACATCACTGCCAGAAATTTAAAGAGCTCAGGGATTAGTTTGGGCACCAATAAAGCTGAAGAAATATTATGTCAATGCAGTTAATACCTGGAGAAAAAAACGCGACATCAATTTCAGGAAGGCCGGTTTACATTAGATTGCGGTTAGGTTTTAAGCTCCTCCAGATGCTCAACGTCGTGGGGCAATTTGACCTATACAGTAAGTGGACCCAAAATTCGTTTAACTTAAAATTTAAATTTTGAGTTTTTGTTTCGCTAACCGCTCAGACATGAAGCATATCAAGATAAGCTCATTCATAGGCGTGCAACTTCAAATATACCAGCACGAGTAAGCCATTAAAATGTAATAAGTGCAACACTGTATTTACTACGGTAATGAAAGGCTTTTCGCGTTTCAACATGGGTGTTAATACACAGAAAAATTTTTTTAAAAACTTTGATTGAACTCAACTGCAACTAGAATTCTATTAATCTACCAATGCCGAACAATAACTATATAATCCTCAATAGATTTCGTTAACTTTCGAAGATCTTGTCGAGATATGTTTTCTTCAACCAGTACCGATTCCATGGCATGCTGTCCGTCCATGTACTTGATGACCTTCCCAAACAAATTAACAATCTCTTGTGGCCGGTTTTCCATAATTTTGGCAACCCACTTCATCTGTAGCGCGGTAGCACTGTTCGGATCCAGCAGAATTGAGTCCTCAATCCACTCATCACTAGAAGCAATTGCTTGCTCATCATCAACTGTGCCGCTGCGGTCAGTTCCAGCCCCTGCAATAACGCCTCCACTGGTAAAACTACCGACTCCGCGCTTTGCCCCAAGGGATCCCACAATGCTACCAGTGCCATGAAGTTGGTAGGTTGGCAGCGATGTTGAAGCCAACGTATTACCAAAAGTGGCTTTGTTCTCAAGGTTGTTTCCCTTACTGTTAGAGGACCTCGTCATGGAAATAGCAGCTGATGTACTATGCACTGAAGTTTTCGTAGACGCATCCAAAAATGCTGCAAATGTAGAGGTTGGAGTAGAAGAAGATAGTGGAATATTGTCAATATTTGAGTTATCGTTCGTTAGAACAGGTAATATGGGTAATTCAGAATCGTTTCCACCGAACGAGGAAGGAGGTGCTTTTAAAAGAAATGATCTATGCTGCCCAGTGCTGGAAGAAGTAGCAACAGGAGTTTTGGGAAACTGTAAAGTATTTTCATTATCACCGTCCGTTACTCTTGAAACTTCGCTCGGAATACTCATAGAAGAATTCCCGACTTTAGGAAGGCGGTCGTCATGAATATGATGTGCAGTGTTAGAAGCGTAATCTGTTGTTTTTTTGGCTGAAGTTGTTGTGGCTTCAGAAGTAGAATCACCAGCAATGGCTGCCTTTCGTTGATTTTCCGATTCATATTCCCGACGCTCCTCCTCAATGCGAATGTCTTTATTCACAAGGTTTTTTATGCGCCGAGTAATTTTAAGCCACAAAAACGTACGCAACTGCGTTACAAACCCATAGCGCAAAAGCCAAGCCAGCGAATCCAAGTAAACCTCCCTGTGATCTCGCGAAGGAATCATATGATGATATGGTCGAGGCTTATCCGTAGAAAGCATGGAAAGGATTCTAGGTAATGAAGGCAGAGCAGGGAATTTTGATCGAAATAGAGCCGCAAAGTGATACAAATTTCCCATTGGCGACAATGGTGACACAATGTAGATATTGCGATGCGAAATAGGATAGATAGCGCGGGCGCGCCTCCAGTAAATTAGATTATAAGCAAGCTCAACGATAGAACTAATATCTACTCTATTCAAAGTAGCAAGCTGATGAATGCTCTCCGTTGGTGACAATGAACGAATCATCAATGCAATTGGGTCGTCCAGGTCTAATCGAATATCTCTAATAATTACCTGAGGATCATCCAACAAAAGGAGGGCAAAATTTGCAATGGCTTCATTTGATTCCGCATATGCATCTTCAAACTGCAAAGAAGTTGAAAGATAAGTTCCAGTAAAAGCATTCTCGGTTTCAGCAGGCAGAGATTCAAATTGAGTATGAATAGGTATTTGAAAAAATCGCATCTTATTGTTAATTGTCAAATTTGCAATCTCGCTCGTGGAAACAGCTTCATACAACTGGCTTACTGCAATGGCCAAAGAGGAAACTGCCGATATTTCGTCCCATAGCTCGAGAGCAGAATATCCTATTTGAGTTAGCATAAAAACTTCATGTCAACAAACTAAACGCGTACCTTCTTGTGTGGCTTTATCGCGCACTTGCAAAATTTTGGAAACCTCGTTCCAAACGTAGTTCGATCTTGCTTGTTCAAATCTTAAAGTACGCACAAACTTTGATAAAATGTAATGGTACATTTCTTCAATCCGAAAGCTGTACTCAATTACAGGTGGGTTCATGACGAACACAATATGGAACATCCTCATGTCAGATCGAGGATCCGTATACTCTTGAGGCTTGTCTTGTGTGTCTTCGAGCTTATGACTCTTTGTTCCACTCACATACTCATCGCTGTCGTCAGATCCGTCGTCTTCAGCAGAATTTTTGAACATTTTAGAATTAGTATGCGAAAAATCCTCGCTATGTTTAGATAATCGATTCAAATTCTTATCATCGCCATTATCATCATCTGACGGTATTTGCAGATTTCCAGGACCTTCATATTCGTCATCTGCCTCGTCATCAGCCACATACGTCTGGGACAGAGAACTTCCATGAACAGGGCCAGACTGAGTGCCACCTAGTGTTAAGGTAGCTAAGGAAGAATCTAGCTGAGATGTGTTTGGGTTTCCCTGCAATGTCGAGTGAATAGACCGTCCCTTTGTAGCTGTCTTCTTGCCCTTTTTCCATTTGCCATCTGGTTGTACATGTACTGGGACTCCTAAGAATGCCATGTCATCAACTGTGAGCTCAAATCTAGAGTTGCAAAGGTAACGCGAGGGTACAAGAAGTTCACTTAAAAAATTTGTATCAAAACCTAATACTGTTTCCCATGACAAGCCAGCAGGTCGTGAATTCAATCCTTGAATAGAACTATGACCATCTCCAACACCACTATTATCGCATCCTTTACTTCCTCTGCCTGTTCCTACACCTGGTGCTGATCCTCCGGAACTACCAGCAGATGCTAGCGCCCCAGGGATTCCGGAAGAAAGACCACTGTGGCCACTTGAAACTCCACCACTCCATGCCTGAATATCTGGAGGAACTACTGGGTCATCTTTTGATGGCGAAACATTCTTTGCAGATTGCGAAGCTTCTCTGAAACGTTTGGTTGTATCGCTATCATATGCTGCAGAACCTTTAAGTTGATCATCATTGAACTTCAGTTTTCTCGGGCGCTCACTATTGTGACTTCCACGTCGGCGAACTTCTGCAAATGAAGTTATTTCAAAATTGGGCATGTCGCTGGGTTTAAGGTCTGTCATGCTGCTACGACGTCTGTCGCTCTGCCCTCTGCTGTTATGTCGGTTATGGCGAATCGTGAAGTCGCCTTCAAGTCCATTCTCATCATCGTCTAACACTGCAGTCATCGCAGCGCTCTGGCGCGCCCTCTCCATCTCTTCTATAATCTTGGCCTCTGCTAGGGCTTTGCGATGAAACGGGTTCACTGGATTCGTTTCTGATCGGGTTAGTCGGTGAATTCCTTTCCTACGTTTTTGAGTTTTCCCTTTGCAATCCGCGTCTTTCTGACGATGACGACGCCGCCGGGGAGCAAGCATTCCCGTACCTTTATTAGTAAAACTAGAGCTTGCTTGGCTTGTCAAGCTTCCAGTAAAAGTACTTGCGCTAGAAGTCCTTCGAGCCCCAGAAACATTATCTTTAATATTTTCGTAGTTTTTAGGAATATCTTGGTCACTGTCATCGTCAGTCATGACCTCATCTGTATCTGAAAAAAATGAGGATGAAGAATCAGGTGTATCTGACACTGACGCACTTGAAGATGATATGTACTCTCCTTCGTTTTCTTTGGTATTCTTCCCATTCTTCGCAAAGGTAGATGGTGCTGCCTGGTATCCATGATTATCCGGATCTGGAGGATAGTGAAGTACAAATTGAGGTCCTTTATGAGTAGATATCGTTATTATAATTGCTAATAAGCATGGGTTTGGTATATTAAAGCTCATTATGTTGATGCTTGAGAAGTGTCAAGCGGAGGGAAAAAGGCGCTTTGTGTTTGAGAAACGTCCCAGGCCTAACCCAAAATCAGTAAGAGATGTCATATCTAGCTACGTATTTCGACAAACGGGATTCTATGGTAGTATTGTTCCAGAGCTCACAAGCGTCATCAAAAGATAGTTTAGGCATGCCAACTTGTTCAATTGCAATACCAGCTGCAACGTTCCCGTAAACGGCAGCTTGTGCAAGATTTCCATTACCCAATATATACCCCACAGCGGCTCCCCCGATAAACGTGTTCCCTCCACCAGTTGGATCCTTGACTAAAAAATCTGGAAACCTGGGATTATGGTAAGCGGGAAACCATGCAAAGTATGCCATAGAGTCGTTGATGCACTTCTGACTGAGCTTGAACTTTTCACGAGAGTAAACTGCACAACCTTTGGCACCACAACGAATGATAACAGCAGCGTTGGGTTTGGTCATATGCCGTAGAAAGCGAAGTGCAACCTCTTCAACACCAGCATCATCCGAAGGTTCAGGAAGATCAAAAAACATGGCACCCTCGAGAGAGTTTGGCGATACAACGTCTACATGCGCAAGCGTTTCAATGCACTGCTGGAATTCCTCCGGTGAGCAAACACCAGGAACTGGTTCCCAGAATATGACTTGGTCATTGGGTATTTCAGCCTCAATTCTAGCTTTGCTCAATGTCCTGCAAATGTCCACACACCTTGTTGGAGAACAAATCAAGTGAAAAGAAAAAGAAGCGAGCAGGTTGGGATTATTTACCAAGTCCTCCACTACTATCCTAATTTTTTCTGTCGTATATTTAAAATCCCGCTCTTCGTTAGGCCCGTAGTAGTTCCAGGCTCTCGTTGTCTCGCGATTAGGAGTATCCCTAAAAAGCACCCCAGTATCCCAAGACTTGATCTCACTCATAATGTTTTCCGGAAAACCTTTTCCAACATCTACAATCCATCCAATACGCTTACTGAGCTGTGGACTTGGACAAAAAAATCGGCATCCAAGCACACCGTAGGTTCCAGCACCTCCAATGATGTCACGTACCACATTGTCTTCCCGGGATTTGTTCGCAATAGCTCCAAAATGAATTTCGTCTATAATGAACATACCCATGCTCGTAAAGATAATTGAATCCCCTTCAACCATCTTGTATAAAATTTGGGTGTAAAGTGAGCAAAAGATCACGACAATAACGAGATTTCATTTGGGGATATCCAAGCCCAAAGTAATTTTCAGTACAGCAGTCGAAGTAACGACGAGACAGCTTTTGTTGATCATCCACAAGGCCTTCGTCTCCTCCGCAATACTTTGCGACCCAAGAAACATAAAATCTTTTCTTATTATTAATATGTATGTCTGAAAACTTACTATAATGAAGTGGTGAGTTAAAGTATGGCTCAACTATTCACCGCTTGGAAAGAAAAAAAAACAACTTCCGTAAACTTCAGCAAACTACGGAAGATAATGATAAACACAATCAGGATGACTGGCAATATTTCCGTAGTCTTAGCATCTTGAAACAATCACCAGTCTGTAGTTCTGACTTTAAAATGACTGAAACTGGAAAGAGACTGAACTCAGAGCCTGTCTGATACACTCTGAATCTACGGATTGCCCTGTGAAAAAAATATGACAAGTCTATCTGGTCAAACTGTATCCGAAAACGTAGGCCGCGCAGTTGAATGGGGTCTGCAGCATTTTCAATGAATATTCTTCTTGAGAACTCTACTGCGCACTTAGTATTTAAAAAAATATCAGGTGTTAAATAACGCTGCATTTCCAAGAGTTCATAATTATTTAGTACGAGTGAGTGAAATATATCTAGTTGTAAGTTTTCTGGTTCAACATGAGCATAAAATCTCCCAACTTCTTTTTTTTCTCTACTTGCTCCTCCCTACCATCATTCTGACCATATTTTTTTGTCTCACGCGCCAGCACTAAATCTATTTTCACGGCGGCATTAATTTGTCGATACTCTTTTTCTTCTTCTACACAGCAGCAACATATTTTCAGATCTCGAAAGATGACTACTACAGTGCCTGCCGTCTACGCATTTCCAGAGTTTTCGGGCGTCGCGGCTGCCGTTGCTGACCACGTCATTGCTGCACAGAACGCCACACTGTCACCCTCAAAACCAAAGGTAGCAGTGAGTGCCAACAAACGATTCAAGATTGGTCTTTCTGGAGGATCTTTAATCTCAGTTCTTCAGGAGGGCCTGCTAGCTCGCGGTGACGTGAGATGGGACAAATGGTAAGCAATAGCTTGTAAAAGGGGGACATTGTTGGATTTTTTTGTCGGACGGTGAAGGTTGCATTTGGATAGAGCTAATAAGCTGATTTAGGGATATTTATTTTGCTGATGAGCGATTGGTACCTTTCTCGGATCCTGAAAGCAACTATGGCCTTGTAAAGCGAAAACTGCTGGATAACCTTCCTGAAGACTCCCCTAAGCCACGGGTATTCCATGTGGACGAGAAGCTCTTAGACGATGCTCAGGAAGCTGCTGACGCATACGAAAAGACACTTATCAAGGGATTCGCTGCGAAGGATTCCGTCAAACTACCCATGTTTGATCTTCTCTTATTGGGTTGCGCTCCCGATGGCCACATTTGTTCCTTGTTCCCGAATCACCCTCTTTTACGTGAAGAATATGCATGGGTTGCACCTGTTGAAGACGCTCCTAAGTCTCCTCTTCGCAGAATTACACTTACACTACCTGTTATTTACCACTCACATCGTGTCACGTTTGTTGTCGAAGGTTCAACCAAAGCACCAGTCATTAAAACAATCATGGAAAGGCCTGAAAAGGGATTACCTTCTAGTCTCGTCAATGAGGCCGCTGCAGGCAAAGTCTCTTGGTTTGTAGATGACGAAGCTCTCTCAGGGGTGTTTGTGACGAAGAAGGAATATAAAAGTCAGGTGGTGGATGCCAGCAGCAGTAGCACCACTAATACTTCTTTAGACTCCCCGAAAAGTAATGACAAAGGTACTATCTAAGTTTATTGTGACCTTCTCAACCTCTTATGATTCTTTTACATATACACGTGTAGTTTGTTTTCTTTGGTTTATAACACTCTTGATAAATTGTTATTCTTTTTCTCATTCTTTCTAAGTTACAAGTTAATCACCTACTGTAGGGGTTCAGATGAACTACTTAGTCTATTTAAATGGAGGTATACATCGGTGCCGTAACCCTCCATAGAAATTAATCTCAAATCACCTCCAAAATAGCGAGCGTAGAGACGAGATATTGGCAAGCCATAACCAAACCCAGCCATTGGAGCTTTAAAATCTGACTTATTGTAGTCAGGTTCTAGCGATGGCGTAGACTCCACAGTAGTGTACATATAAGTCCAGACGTATGGTACGGCTGACCGAGGAATGCCTCCACCTTCGTCACTAATTTTAATGGTAATATCTTCATGACCCTCTGCAACCACAATGCGAACAGGAGGATACAAGTCAGCGTCAACACCATGCGTCTCCACAACGGCACGTAACGAATTTTTGATCGTCTCAAATAACATGTGGCTCAAATGACCGGGAACATACATAAAGGAAAGATCTGGTCGGCAGACAATTTCAACCTTTGGAGCTTCAAAAAGACCATACCACTCTTCGCAGATAAATCGAGCGTTATCAATTGCATCCTGAACAATTTCCATGATTGTCGAGTTTGTACAAATGATCCCAACGTAGTCATCTCTCACGGGCTCAGTATTTAAAGCAATATGCTGACCGATCAACATACGAATGCCGATTCGAGACATGTAGAAGCGGTCCAAAAAGTTTTGAATTCGATGGTCAATAATGTCAGCATTTCTTGCCTGTTTCCATTCCACCACACCCTGTGCTACAGTGGTCACAACAGGGTCATGCCGTCGTTTGATTTTCTTGAGTGTGTCTGTGATTGTCTTGTTATAATTGTAAATCTCAGGAGGCCAAATTGTGTCTGGCTCAACTGCAGCATAATATCTGCGGTTGTTGATTGCCCTTTTCTGGCCAGGTATTGTTGAAAAATGCCAGTCTTCCAATGCAGGATTGCCAGTAGTCTGAGATAAAACATGATGATTATTCCTAGCAGGCTCTGGTTTAATGGCCACGTCTCTGGCATTGGGATTGTGATGATGACTGTGATGATGGCTTTTGTAAAAGTTGTCGTAACTATGTGAAGAGTGGGCATACTGGAGGTCGTCTTGATGATGATTTTCCGGTTCTTCCTGTGAGGTAATTTGGGGTCTAAACAGTTTTTGCTTTAAATCTGCTGAGAGCTTAGGCGTAGGAACCGACGTAAGCTCTTCAAAAGACTGTGCATACCAATCTCGGACCCTCATAATTGAAGGACTTTTGCTAAGCCCATGAGGTAGTTCTTCCAAGTCTTTGACTCTATGAGCCAAGCGGATAGGCAATTCCTCTGTCACAAACTGTGATGCCCGAAACAGCGTACCAGCAGATGGCCTTGCTCCAAACTGAACCATTTGACGAAGACTTACTCCAGTTGCAGGAAATAGGGCATAGTGGTAGATTTTTTTTGTGAGCTCTTCAGAGAGCTTCCAGCTAGACATTCTAGTTATACTGGACTTTGCAAAGTCTACAGGTTAAATTGTTTTTATTATCATTAACTAGAAATGCTTGAAATAGGTGTCAAAAAAAAGTTGTACTTTAGGAATTTTCATGTAAATGGTAGGAAGAAAAGCAGGGTACGATTTTGTTTTGTGGGGTTATTTCCGTTCCATTTCACATGGATCCTCATCCTTGGCAAAGTTTATTCTATTCCACATGTAAGAAAACGAAAAGTTTCAAGCATAAGTACTCGCAATCCAAAATACGTCTGCATGGTTTATTTAGCTTACTCTCAATCATTATGATAATTTGTTCCACCAAATCACTCAGTCAATCTGTATAAATTTAGCAGGACTCGAGAGTCTTGACCTATGCAGCAAGCCCATACAACATTGACTTGGGCTTATACAGCAAGCACTAATTTACGCTGTACCAGCCAATCAAGGCAAGACCGTATTCCCGCCTGTGAAGCAGCTAAATAGCCACGGAATTTTCATGTCATTTGTTTTTTATACAATAATCTGGCAATAGACTTATTTACATCAAAGTAGCTCTACCGCCTATCTCACTGCTAGCTGTTCCGTTGGGCATGTCGCCACTTCGACCAGATACAAACTGATCATATATGACCCGCAGCTTTAAACGCTCACTGTGCGAAATTGATGGCTGGGTATCCTCCAAGGACTTGACAAGATGGTGCGGCTTTATCTCAACCTGACGATTTGTCGTCGAAGCAGCTGGCAGAGGTGCACTTTCGTCGACAGCCTTATCTGCATTAAGTAAGACTTCTAATTTTTTGGATATTTTGACGCGTTCCGTAAACTTTTTTGAGGATGAAAGTTGGTTAAAATCACTGTGGGTTCTCAGATCCAGCTGGAAAAAGTCAACAGATACGTCGTGCACGCTTTCTCGAACCCCTTCTCCTTCACTGCCTTCCTCTTCATTAACATCCACAATATCGTGGATAGCATCCAGATATGCATTGTAGAGAACTGCTTGTAAATCAGCGCCAGAATACCCTTCTGTCTTCATAGCAACATCATTAAGCAAATCGACTTCAGGTGATAGTCTCATGGTTCCTTGAACTGCTAGAAGAATATCCATTCTATCTTCAAGATTTGGCATGTCACATATCAATGACTTGTCCAATCTACCAGGGCGCAGCAAAGCAGAGTCAATTAAATCAGGTCGACTAGTAGCAGCCAGTACGTACACACCATCAAGACCCTCTGCTCCATCCATCTGGGTAAGCATTTGATTGACGACCCTATCGGTGACACCAGTACTGTCATGCCCACGCTTAGGCGCGATGGAGTCAAACTCGTCAAAAAATAAAATACATGGCTTTGCTGCTTGTGCACGCTCAAAAAGTTCTCGAACTGATTGTTCACTAGCACCGATATACTTGTTAAGAATCTCCGGACCCTTAATGCTAATAAAATTAAGGCCACTCTCAGATGCAACTGCGGATGCCAAAAGTGTTTTTCCACAACCTGGGTATCCGTACAACAAAAGACCAGATCGTAACCGCAACGGGCACTTCGAAAAGATAGGTGCATACCTCGTGGGCCATTCTAGAGTCTCGAGCAATACTTTCTTGGTTTCCTTGAGTCCTCCTATTTCCTTCCAAGAAACATTAGATTTCTGAAGTTTGACTCCGCGCAAACTCGTAGGCACAAAATCTTTCAACGCAGAATCGAAATCGCATTGTTTCAAAAGATTATCTTTTTCACGGGTCGTTGTAAGCGTTTCAACTTTTCTAATAATGGCCTGATGTTTTGCTCTTTCCACAAGAATCCAAATATCTCCTGGTTGATATCCTTCTGTAGAGCTTGCAATCTCCAAAACTTCAAAATCTTTTTCAAGTTCCATTTCCAAACTAGATACTGCCTTCAGAAGAATAGCTTTCCTCACCTCCTTATCGGGAGATTTTAAGTGAAAAGTTTCTTCAAAAATATGGCTAGTAATTAAATGCGAATGGATACTTTCTCGGGCTTGACAACTGGCGAGAATCGTAATAGGGCGGGACTCCATGATAGAGATTGCCAATTGATGGAAAATTTCAGATAGTTGCCTGGTTCGAGTAGAATCAGCGTGCTCCACCTCTGCTGGAATTAGCTTGTCTAAATCATCCAAAATTACAACACTCGGAGAGTACCATGAAGCTTTAATAAACAATTGGTTCAATTCCTCTTTAATGGTTTGCAAAGGATCTTCAGATTTGTGACCGCAAGACAGCCATACACTACAGATGCAATCATCATGTAGTTCTCTCTCAATGGACTTTAATACTGCAGTTTTTCCAGAACCACGGGATCCGTATAGTAAACCACCCATACTTGATCCAGATCGAATAGTGAGATTTATCGAATCCTGAATTTTATTAATTCCTACTACCCTCCGCTCCTTGACAGGAAGAGGGTTTACTAGGTTTTCCAAAAGGGAAGGTAAGGTAGACTCGGGGCGTATCAATGCTCCCCCCATTTCAACTTTTATTGTTTTACTAGAATCAAGCATCCAACCCTCTGTTTTTTTAAGCTCTAAAAGACCACCAAAGGGAAGCAGATCTTGTAATGGAGGTAATATCATCCGGTTAGTGATAGGACCAGCTAATATTTCAACTTGGCGAAGTTTGGCGGTAAGACTAAGAAGTCTATCTTTATGTTTTTTCTCTTCTTGCTCTTTTTCAGAGTTGGGTTGGCCTAGAGAACGACCCAGTTTCAGTCCAGATGATGAAGACAACGAGGCAGTAGAAGAAGTGCTAAACGGCCTGATAATCAAAGCAGAAGGATGATTAATTAAAGGCTTAGGGGCCACCTCGACGCGAATTATATTTCCAACACTTTGGCTAACGCGAAGGGCTTCGCTTAAAGAATAGGACAGTCCAACATAATCAGGGATGCTGTCACTGTATTGTACTAGCTTTGCAACAACTTTACGAGAGGCCTGGACTAATTCTCCTGTATTATCATCAGAAGGGAAGCCCTCCTCTGTACTTTGATTATTGTTACCGTCTTTTTGAAGAGCTTTGGGATTCACAATACTAACATTAACGTACTTCGATTCTTGCAAAGTGTAGGAGGACTCGGGGTGAACATAAACTTCATATTCATATGAACTTTCCAAGTCATCATACATCCTGTGCGGAAGCGACACTCCACGGAGAAGAAGGCAAGGTCCGGCAGATTCTGTGCGCTTTCTACGGGCAGAACCAGCGCCACTTGACTTTGCAACGCTATTCCGGCGCTCAGACTTTTGTTTCTTACGAACCTTTGGGGCAATAACAACTTCAGTGTCCGTTGTCAAGCGAGCAAATTGTGGGGTTCCAGCGGGAAGGGGAGGTTCTATTTTCAACACCTTGAGAAAAGCAACAGAAGTAGGAGAGGGATAAACGACAATGGAGTGAAGTGGGCTGACAGCCCGAATCTGATTAAGCATTCTTCCCTCGAGAAACTGGGCGTGAAGCTCAACAATCTCCCAGTCTGAAGAAGAAATGGGTTCTAAATGAACAGTGTGAGCAGTCGGTGCATTGAAATGAACTTGAATTTTAACCTAGCTTGTGTCAGAGAAAATCCGAATAAAAACCAATGTACCCACTTGTTTTTTGGCCTCAATATCGAGTGCTTTTGCAAAAGTTGGATCTAGTTCTAATACTGATTCGCCGGTATAGTCAGACTGGCTGGACATTCCGGTCCATCCAACAAATGCCTTTTTCTTGTTTGTAGATGATAACCGGCCGCTAGACCAAGTTAGCTCAAAAACTACATCTTGGACATTCTAGTCAAGTTAGTTGAGCCCTAGAATTTCTATTAGATCAGACATACGATATTGGAAGTAAACAGGAGGTTAGAAACTGAAGAAGGTACATTTACCAGCCCAGTCCGCAATGATTTCAATGCTACCGTTGCACTATGAGAAGTCATATTATACAAAATTGAAAGATATACTGAGTCAATTAGCCTCTTATATCGATGGGTTGGATGATGCCAAGTTAACTTGACGGCCAAAAAGTGATTATTTATGAGCTCAAGGGTTCTCGGCTCAGGACATTCATTTTTCATGTGGGGTCGGTTAGTGGGGTTAGGTGTATTCTGCGTGCAAGACATGGAGAGCCCATATATAGGTACAAATAATTAATCTCATTGGAGCATTGCAAAGTACAGTTTTCTGAACGGGAGGATCTAGCTCGATTTTAGCTGGTGCATGTGCCTCTGGATATCTTGAAAAATTTAAGCGCGTTATGCTAATTCCCCATTGTACCGTCCATGAATGGGCTTTCTTTTGCTATCCGAAACTCTCAGACTTTCAAGTCACTTTTTTTCACTTCAGTTAACTTGATAGGCTTGGTTGCACTTCTTACTCCCCTAGAATTGCTGTGCTTCAAGAGCTGTGTATATTAAATTTGAATAGATCTTATGCCCATCACTAACACTTTTTTAGAGAATGCAGTCATATTCATAACACTAGAGAACTTTAACTTGCTATCTTTCGATAGAATCTCGCTTAACTTCTTTTAAATCAACAAAGTAGGTTATTAATGCTACGCTGCAAGCATTACATGATAAAATCAGACTCATTTTATAGAAGAACAGTGTGAGTTGAAGCACGCTTCTCCATCCAATAAATCCTTTTATAACGGCCAGTGATATGGCTGTACTACTTATGAATTTCTATGTCTCATGATATTATACAACTAAGTCTATCCTCTTGGCTTCAAAAAGTCGCATGCCCAATTTTTTTGTTTAGGCATACCTAGACTTTGCGCTATTTTGTCTGCTTCGCCTGTACACTAATAGTCAGCAGTGCATTGATCCTGAAGGAACCCTTTTGGAGGTTGCTGCAATTCCGGGTTCTGTAAAAGTGTTCATGAGTGCCTTCAAATACATTCCACTGCCCTTGTGCAATTACTCGAGAAACACTACTTCAGGATAAGGCATCTAGTATATGCCATTTGATATCACTGGTGGTCTTTCTTTGACTTGCACAACTTTTCTTTGGTTCAAAAACAATGGCATTGGCTCCGCCTTAGCCAATATATTTAAACTTTGTCTCGCAATAATGACCATAGCGCTTAATACTGAATTCTTGTTGCAGAATTATTTCATTTTTCCCAGCTACCAAGCTGAGGTATCCTGCACAATGGCTTGAAATCGTAATACTCCATTTCGAAAGCCAAGCTAAGCCCAGTTTCCATAGCTCTGCTTTTCAGCAACCACTCAGAGTTCCGGCAAATCTTGAATCTGCAGGCAACGCGTTTTCTTCAGCAGCGATTAGGCTGGAAATACTGTATATCTTATGTCGAGTTTCTGGAGTGGTCAAGTTCTACCAGTACTCAAACTCCGTTAGCCCCAACCAAAGCCATTACCAACGTTCATTTTTATTTATTTTTTTCGCTCATGAATTTTGCCATCTGTTTAGGGCTCGTAAACTTACTTGATTATCTCGAAGCGTTTAACCACTTTTTGTACTCATCTGACTTCTTTCCTCACATTCTTAGCCTCATAGCTATTTATTTTTCAAGGCTTCAGTTTTTTTTTTCTTGGTAAATTTTATCACGTGACTGTGTTTTTTTCTTACTAGTGTATCTTTTGAAATCCGCATATCTATTGCATATAGTAATCTTTTTGTGTTGATTTCCATTCAATCAATACTGTACCTGCCAAAAGATTTCTTTATATAAAGGTATAATGTAGAAATATTAGCGAGATCATATTTTAATAAGGATAAAACACTGCTAAAGTTAAATCCGGGTAAAAAAGGGCCGCACGTGCTACCGTATCTAGAAATAAATGCACTGATTTACAGAGGTTATCGCAACAAAAAGTTAGCATCACCACCATCTTAAGAAATGTCACCATTTTAGGTTTTTCCTACTTTATCTTCAACCTTTTTTTTTCTTGTTCAGCACGCTGTTTGCCCTCTTTCAATCCAAGAATTTCTGCCATCTCTGTACGTGATAGTCGTCAGAAGCTGTCACTATCTCAGGACTTGAACTTTTTGCCAGTCTTATTGCTGTGTCCTTGGTGCCTTTTTTTTTCTTTTTTTTTTTTTTTTAGTTCGGATCTTACTTCTCGCATAGCTTTAATTTCGATACTCAAACCCACGGTTAATGGATATTACTGCATTTTAGCATATATAGTCTTGATACTGGTACACTATTTTAAAGCCCAAGCTTCTTTACATTCCATCTGTTAAGACTCTGGTTAGTATTTGCGCTAAGACCGTGTTTTAGTTTTACCTGTACAAAAACTTTGCACGTTGGACCTCTGATCTCGCAATTTTGCGACTTGTTTGATTCTTCTTTGGGGCCTGTGCCACCTCCACGCAGCAGACAAGTATCAGCTTTATTTAGTTTTGCACGCTTCTTGACTCATTTTCTTCCTGCTGTTCTGTCTAGTTCAGTGTTTCATTTAAAGTTACAGTACTAGTACGGAGAAATTATTCAAGGTTCAAGTCAATTCTTTGAAGACCTTTTCTTGCGACCTCTCTTAGTTATTATTTTGCACAGGATTATCTGACATTCAAGAATGAACATTGAAGTACAAAATTTTCAGCAGTTTCAAAGTTCAATGACTGGTACCCCTAGCGCCGCGTTAAAAAGTGATAGAGACCTTCTTCATGGATACATTTATGACTACCTGATCAAGCAACATCTGCCAGAGTCTGCTAAAATCTTTTACAAAGAAGCACATGTTTTATCAAGTGGAAAAACTAGTAGCATTATTACAGACTCTAGGTCGTCGGAGAACAATCCTCCATTCTCACCTTCCGGGTCGAATGACAGCGCTCTCTCAACTAATGGAAGCTCTCACAATAGCGACGGAGCTCTCTATGGCGATTTGAACATGAATGCTGTTTCTTCTAATTCCTCAGCAAACTCTACCCCTCACTCATTTTCAGGTCAAGATAAAGCTAATTTCAATGGGAATTTAAACAGAAGCGTGAGTACTCTTTTGCGAATTTTAAAATACCACATTACTAAAACTTCTATTAGAATTTAAAGGACGAAGACAAAAATGGTAGGCTCAGGACTCAGTTTTTGTCATGTCATTCCGCTAACAACTTAGAAGTAAATAAAACATCTATTGAACTCCCAGCTCCAGCGGTGGCTGTGGATACACCCCAAGGTTTTCTGTTCGAATGGTGGACCATTTTTTGGGACCTATACAATGCTAAAGGACTAAAGGGCGGGTCACCCGCTGCTCAGCAATATGTGCAAACATCCATGAAACTTCGGCAGGAACAGACTCGTCAAGCAAATCAACAAGAGTCACAACTAGATCTACAATCACAGTTACAAGTTCAATCACAATTACAACAGCCTCGGGTCCCTCAGCAGCTACAACAACAACAACTACAGCAGCAGCAGCAGCAACGACAACAACAACAACAGCAACAGCAACAGCAGCAACAGCAACAAGCTCCACATGCCTCTCAAGTCCCTCAGTTACAACAGCAGCTTCCAGCTCAGCAGATTCAACAACAGCAAGGATTGGTTCAACAAAGTAACGGCACGATGAATTTTGTGAGACCGAATGGCCAGTTAGTGAATTACGTTGGATTCGTGAATCCTCAGCATGCAGCTCTTGTAAATTCAGGGTTAATGCAAAATTCAATACCTACTGGGCAGCTCCCTGAAAATATGCCTGAGACTGATAGGAGAAATCTTGCTGCCCGTCAAGCGCTTTATCGAAGGAATATGGGTTTGCCAGGGAATGCTGCCCAAATGCAGCAATTCCAGCAGCAGCTTTATCAGCAGCAACAGCAGCGACAGCAGCAGCAGCAGCTCCAGGCTACACAAGGACAAGTAGCATCCACTCAGCAGTCACAGAATCAGAACTCTCAAAGCAAACCGCAAAGTCAACAGCTAGTTCAAGAGCAACAGGGACAGCAACAGGTACAACAACAGCTATCGCAGCAGCTACCCCAGCAACCAAGAGTTCAGCCAAGCACACAAAATCCTCAGCACACTCGACAAATGTCTCAAGGCCTTACACCTCAACCCGGACAGACTCCACAGTTTTCACAGGCTGTTCCGCCTCAATTGTCTAACCAAGCTTCGGTCACGCCTTCTGTGAATCGAAATTCAAGTGCTCATAGAAGCTCAATAGTGGAAATCGATGGCAACGTTCCATCTCACTCCCCTACACTTCAAGAAGATCCTTCTTCCAAACGGCAGAGGTTATCTCCTGAAGGTGCTTACATTAACCCAACTGGACCCCTGAATAGCCAAATACAGAATGTACCCGGACAGCATATCATGGCAAATCCGAACGGAGTTCAGTTTAATCCTCAGTTTAACGCTGGGATGCTACAAGTAAAACCAGGAATGAGCAATGGAATTTCACCTCAGTTTCAAGAGGGTCTAGCACCTGGCCAACAGAGACAAGGGATATTGAACGCTTCAGGAAAAGTACCTGGACAGCCTGAAGTTACTTTGGGTGGAACACAAATACCTGTTTCTTCACCAATGGCTGGTGATGGTCAAAATATAATTATAGATACCGCCTACTCAAACAGACACTTGAATAATCAGAGGCCTCCTCAAAATGTAAACGCCTTGCAGGATTATCAAAATCAATTGATGCTACTAGAGCGTGTTAACCAACAACGGTTGACAGAGGGCGGTACTGGCAATGGTATTCAAACCCCAGGAGTTCCTTTGCCGCAGCGATCCCTTTCAACTGGAAGTGGTCCTCAGGCGCAACTTCAGAAACAAGGGAGCCAAGGACGCGCCGCAGGTTCTGCTTCTCCCGCTGTGGCTTATGCGGACCTTGCTAGAAATAAAGGTCGTAAGCCTTCTGTATCCTCATCAACTGGCACGCATGGACAACCTCAGAATTCTCAACCTAGTCAAAGCTCACATGGAACCTCCCCAACCTTGGGAAATAATGGGTTTCATGGTAATCTGATCCAAGGTTCTAATGGTTCTATTATTGCTTTAGGGGCTCCTGGGGGACCTCATGGAATATGGCAGGGTCAACCTTCTCAAGCGCAGAGTCCCCATATACAGCAGCGTCCATCGCCATCTCTAGCTATGAATCAAGTCCCTCCAGGATATTCGGCTGGCGCTATTCACTCTCAGCAGAGCCCGGTTGCTATTATGACGCAACAGCCTAACTCACACCAAATGCCGCCTCCAAACGGAACAATTTTACCAATTAGCAACACAACTCAGCCTTCTTCACCGACTCTTGCCAATCCTCCGACTCCCACTAAAACTCATAAGCAACTTGGAAAACCCAAAAAAGATCATAGGGATGTTTCTCCAAAGAGACGTGCTAAGAAGGGTAATGTTAACCCAGTCACTCCTGTTTCTACATCTGAGCCACCTACTCCAACTACACCTGCCACGCCGCATGCTTCTGTACCACCAATAGGTTCTTCCATATCTAACTCAGCAAGCTCCATGACTTCTGTTAGCACACCAAATAGCTCTGGATCTAAAACCAGTACTAGTAACACGAGCAACATATCGACTGACATTCCGAGTAGCAATAATACAGAGGAGAAAGAGGTTCAGGTATATTTGAAAAGAGACACTGAAATTTCGGGAACTGGTTTATTTTCATCTGGCAACCAAGAACTCGCTCTAAATGGACGAACAAGAATGGCCAATGGTCCAGGTACCGATGAACGTGGAATTGCACCAAATGGTGGTGTTTTGGAAGGTCCGACATTCCTAGATGAGTTTAATGGTAGTAATGGTGGCGATGTTGGTGATATGGAATTTGACTTTAACACTTTTCTTAATGATGACGGATCCACAAATGGTCTCAGTTTTGACGGCACTTCAGCATTTAACTGGCATGAGGGCGTAGAAACCGGCAATGACATGTAAAACAAGATATGAAAAAAAATACGGGGGAAAATGGCCATAGAGGAAATAAGGGACAATTTTTGTGTTTATTTTTAAATGTTTTTTATTTATTTATTCCATGCATTTGCTCTCTAATTGAGTCGTTAATGTGACTTTAGACATCAGGAGTATTAATTTAACGTGAGAAAGAACTCTTTGCTTTCTATCGCATTTGATGATAATTACCAGATTCAAAGCGTAACTGCCATATAATTATATTAAGCCAAATTGTTGGCCCGGTATTCAATAATAGCGCTGTTTTCATATTCAAATACCTGTAGTGTTCTTAAATCTTAATTTTATGGTTTAGGGTTATTATATTCCAAATTGATCAAAAAGAATTGTTGCGTAGGGTTTTTGAGATGCTGTAATAGCGTTTCAGTGGACAGTTTGAAAACCTGCTGCATCCATAACTCCGATTTTTCGCTCCTCCTAGTATGATACTTCAGTACTGAGCTAGGACAATTGTAAAAGTGTTTTGACGATTGTTTGGGGCAGTTCAACCTATATACATTGTATTTTGGAACTTTTCTGCTCTGGTTGAACTTGTTCAGTTTCTTCAATTCATCTTTAAATTAAATATAAAATAATTGAAAAGATAGTGATTTTGAACGCTCTGAAATTTTGTCAATTATCGTATTATTTGCAGTTCAACATGAGCAGTAACACAGCGTTTAGCGAACCTGTGTTTTTTGACCAAAGCCCTCTGGCGAGCTACTTGATTAGGGAAGAAGGTATTTGAGACTCCTTATATTTGCTTTCGATCCATAACAACTTATCTTGATAGTTTACTGACTCCCATAGATAACCTGGATCTAGCTGGGTGGGGAATTGAATCGTCATCTATGTGCCATCAGCCCAAAGACGATCAGCAACAAATAGATCAAAGATTTAAGATATTATTCCCAAATTTTTCTCTAGATGGTAAGACCAAGAGTGGCAATCAAAGAGAAACCATGCTGGGATATGGTTATGGCAGCTTTGCTGAGCCTGAAAAAGACCATGTTCTAAATGAGCGGGCAAACTTAGGTAATTTTTTGTTTGATAGTGATGCTTCAAGTTTTAAAGAAGACGGCACAACCGATTTGGATTTCTTTAGAAAGACAAAATATGTAGACAAAACTTCTAACGAAACGCAGGAATCGACACGCATTCAATCTACTATGCACCCTTTAGTTTTTTCATCAGATGAAGGATTACCTAAATTTAGGCAACAACAGAAGTTTAAACACCTTCTCTTCAACTGTTTTGGATCACGCTTGTCATATCCTGAAAATTGTATTTTCCTAGAAAAGTTCCGATATTTGTTAGTTTCAAGTTCTTTACTCGAAAAACAGCTTTCACTTCATCACATAACTCCATTAAAAAGAACTGATTGTGACCCGTATACAATTCAAAAGTTTAGAAAGTCCTGGTATTTTGAAATTGTGACTGGTCTCTGGACATCCTACTCGAAGATTAGAGGTCGCCAGTACTGGGCTGGAGGAAGCTTTAGTTTTTTCGCTGCAGTGACATTTACCTGGGGTATGAGGAGCGAAAAATATGTACTCGAAATTTGTGCACTACAGCACAAAATTGCTTTAATGGTCTTTATTTTTGGTATTCTTACTATGATTTTTTTGATTGTTGGACGTATAGTTCTTCGGAATTTAAGAAATCAAATCCTTCTCCACACTGAAAAATTTATCGAGAATTTACAGTGTTTTGATATTGCGATAACGAAATGTATATCCACGGTTAGAGAAACTGAGTTGTTTTCCCGTGGATTTCGGCCAGACCTAAATTCCGATCTCAAAGGGTTCAACCTTGCTGTTCCTCTATTTTCGCCCCTTGATGGCGCAGAACAAGCAGTTTTTGATAGCCCGAGATAGCCTTCTAAAATTACCTAGTTTGAAAGTTAGCAGGCAACAAAATATGCAAAACCAAATTTCCCTACCTTCTTTTCCATCATTTCTATTCACAGAATTGCTTAAATATGATGGTTTTTTGAGTCTGCCCCGCATTAGATAACATTCAAAAAAATTCATAGAAAGTGTACGTGGTAACTTACGGCGTGATATCAAATGCTGAGTAGGAAATAGGTAATGTTACCAAAGGCGAATGTTGTAGCACTAGCAATTGCTCGAGGCTGTAAATGTAGACTTTACCCTTTGGATTATAGGGGTTTCGAGAAAAGTTAACAGGGTTTGAACCTTTGG
>JAKVQY010000004.1:0-51342 GCA_030463045.1 Geotrichum macrosporum
TAAATGAATAAATGAATAAATGAATAAATGAATAAATGAATAAATGAATAAATGAATAAATGAATAAATGAATAAATGAATAAATGAATAAATGAATAAATGAATAAATGAATAAATGAATAAATGAATAAATGAATAAATGAATAAATGAATAAATGAATAAATAGGTCTAGACTGAAGTTCGAGAGCATTATCACTTGGAATCTCCATTACAAAGCCTTCATTTTTTTTTTAACTACACGCTATTCAATATAATATAATAATTCTTTCTCAAATTTAATATATAGATATTGATTTCCAAAAGAGCTTGTTCTATTTTCCTTTTATTCTTTTTTATATATTTTTTATTACTATTTTTGAAAAAAAAAAGAACCTTTCTTCTTTACATTCTTTAAATTTTTTTTTTTTTTCTTCTTCTTCTTCTTTCCTTTTCAATTAGGAAAAAAAAAAAAGTTTGTAAATTCTTTTCAAATAGGCAATTGCCCTTTAGGTCCACGTCAAAAAAAAACAATGCGCAATGCGATGGTGCAATGCATTGCAGTATGCAATGTGCGACATCTGCAATAGACCTCTGTTGGCTGAAAATTACTTTTTCGGCAGCTGATCCACAAACGGTCTACACTAAAAATCATAGTTACTTTCCTCGCCTTTTTGAATGAAAAGAAATGAAATAAAGGACGCGAATAAATTGAAATAAATATATAGGGATGCCCAGTTCTTGATTAATTTGAAGAAAAAAATATAAAAAGCCATCATCCTTTCATATCTTCTTTCACATCTTATTTCAGATATTCATATCGCCTGTTTGTTAAAAACACTAAAGCAAACCATCTTTGATTGACCAGTGCAATCCAGCTTTTGTAAACCAGTTCAACATCATCTAGAGTCTTCTCCTTCTTCAAGGTTTCTCTAATACATATCCATCAGGGACTTCGTCCAAGACACAAGCCCCGAAATAAACATAACCATGACTGAAATGCTACACTATCATGAACAAGCAATGTTCGGATCACATCAGAAGCCCATTTATAGTCTCCCTCCTATCTCAAGCAGAATAGCTCCAATTCAGTACACTGCAGAGGCTTCCACTAATTTCAATACATCCACACCTGCCTCGTCTCCCATGTCAAGCAAAAGCAACATTTCCCTGCTTCTTAATAACGACCAGCCCAACCCAAGTCGGAATCCTCAAAGAGCAATTTCCATTGAATCCCTCATCAATACCAACTCTTCTTCATCTTCTTCTTCTTCCCTCAGCATTAATAGCGCATACACAGTCAAGCCCTCTTCAAATCTCGCTTCTCCTACGTCACATTCGTCTACTCATAGTTGGCAACCTACTGCAGTTTCTCCTAATTCAGTCCCGATAGTGTCTAGCACCCCTGCCGTCCTTTACGCGCCCGTTCCTCAAGGGGTCTCTACACGCACCAGCGTCAACTTAGACGCTCTGGCAGAGACCTCGCGCCAGACTAGCAATCGTAAAAAGAAAAGCTATTCTTCATCCCTACCCATATCTGCTCTTCTGTCACCGCTCAGTGAGCAACCTAAAAGCAAACGAAAGCAATGGTCCGGCGCCTGTATTGATAGCGAAATGACGCCTATGAAGCGCCAAAGAGCCTGTGGACTATATCCCTCTGCCTCTCAGTCGACTCCAACATCACCCAAATCTCAACAGTTTTCAATCAATTCTGGTGACCGAACTAGCACTACCAAGAAAATGGCCTCCACTCTTCGAACGAGACTAACTTACGCCATGGTCAAGCTCAGAAACGGATGGGAGTCTCAGTCGCTCTCGCGTATTGAACAGAAGAGCCTGAGAAGTAAGCTCACTACCGCGCAAAACCCGTTTTCTCCAATCACTCAAAGAAGACGCACAAACTCTGAGCCTGGAATGAGCCGGATCATGGTGTTTTCTCCTCCACCAATGTCCATGCTTCCCCCAAACAGCTCACCTCCTCAGTCCCCTAGTAGCAGCTGTTTTCCATGAATGATTTTAGGTGTATGTTTAGTTTAGACTTATTTTATCAGTTATTCACATCTATTTATTTATTTATTCATTTATTTCCTTCTTTCATCTATTTATGACGTTTTTTTTTCTTTTTTCTTTTCTTCCAAACTCCTTCATTTCATGTCATCTCATATCATTTCTAGGCTATCAACTTCTTTTGCTCCTCTTCATTGTATCCCAAAATATATAAAATTGTCTCAAGCGATGAAGTGTTGATCCTTGATGGAGCTTTCTTTTGCACCACCGGCTTGGCATTAAATGCAATGCCAAACCCAGCAATACCCATCATGATGAGATCATTGGATCCATCTCCAACCGCAACAACTTGCTCCAATGGAACGTTTTCTTTCTGAGCTATTTCTTGCAAAAGTTCGCCTTTCACAACGTTGTTTACAACAAGACCTATCGTGCGACCAGTCAACTCCTTGCCATCTTTAGAAATCTCTAGATTGTTGGCATGCGCATAGTCCAAACCCAACTCGCTTTGAACCCACTTGGCAAGAGGAATAAAACCGCCAGAAAGAACAGCCATCTTCACTCCAAGAGATTTGAGTGCCCTGCAAAGGCTTCGCGCACCTGGTGTAAAGCTAATGTCCGATCTCAATGACTCAAATACTGTAGCTGGAATTCCCTTCAGTAATGCCACTCTTTGCTGCAGTGATTCGGAAAAATTAATCTCGCCGTTCATGGCAGCCCCTGTAATTCTCTAATAATACATTAGTGCCCATATAAAAATAAAAATGATGGAATAAGAAAATAGACGTTCAAGAACTTACAGAGACTTCTTCTTCGACATTTGCGTATGCTGCAATCATGTCGATTACTTCTTGTTGAATTAGAGTTGAATCCATGTCAAAGACAAACAGCCCTTTATTCTTGCGAAACTCATTCGCTTTTTGCAGCACAATATCAACATTTTTCTCATTGCTAAATTCAAAAAACAGAGTCTTGATTTCATCAAATCGAATGTCTTCAATATTCAAATAGTAATCCATAACCTCTCCCTCTTTAAGCGTCTCCAAGCGCAGGATCGTGATGTTTTCAGGTCGCAAAAAAGTCTCAAACTTATCTGTAAAATCGGCAGAAATGCCCTTCTCCAGAGCAATCACAGTAGCTACATACGCCATGGCTATAAAAATCTGTCTGGTTCAAAAGAAAAAAAAAGTAAAAGATTAAGAAACAAACGATCCGAGTCCAATGAAATTCAGTCATTCATTTGTGTGTGTGAAAAATAACATTGATTAGTTATAATAAGATAATCACATTATATAAAGATTACGTTAATTAGAATTTTTTGAACATTTTTTTTTTCGCCGAATTTTTTTTTTCCACACCTTTTTCTTCCCTTTCCCAGTTCCAAAAGTTTTCTTCTTCCTTCACTTGACCTTTCAACTAACATCGTCCCCATTTGGCATCGATTATTTCATTAGAATTCCATTGGTGACATTGTTTAAAAAATTTATTTATTGCCGTTATTTTCAAATTCGGTTTCTCATATATCTTCAAACCGCATACGGTATTTTTTTTAACGCGTTTTTCATCTATTCATCATGGTCGTAGCAGACTCTGAAGTCCCACAGCTCAAGCAGTGGGTAGTGTCACATATCGAGTCCGAAGCAGATCCCGAAATTCTCAGTGAATACGTTGTTGCTCTTCTTCAGCACGATGAGACGGTGGACAAGCTACGTATGTTATGTCTGGAGCAACTACAAGAGTTTCTTCATGCCTCTACTGAGCCTTTTGTCGATTCTCTTCTGCAAGCTTATGAATCGAAATCATATCTTCAGGCAGCTCCATCTGAGCTTGATTTTGGCTCTCGTATTGATACCAATTCTGTGACCATGACTGGCGATGATAGCTATGATCCATCGAATCCACCTTCTACCTTTGGCTCCAACTTTAACAACGATAGAAACCAGGGAAATTTCAACAATTTTAACAATAACAACATTGGTAACAATGACTTTTCCGGTCAGAAGCAGTTTAGGAACAACTTCAGAAATGGAAGAGGAAACCGCCAGGAAGGATTCGGGTTTGGCAATAACAACAACTATGGTCGGAACAACTTTAATAGCGGAAACAATAGCCAGGGCTTCAATGGTAACAACCGTAATTTCAATAACAATAATGGCAACAATCCCGGATTTCAAAACGGATTCAATCCGCAAGCCATGCCTTGGGCTCCGCAAAACGGTGGGTTCAACCCAAATTTCAATGGCGGCAACAATGCAAATGGCCCTCAAGCATTCAACCCGGGTTTCATCACTGATCAAAACATGATGACTGGAAATATGGGAAACAACTTTGGAAATAACAACTTTCAGCAATATCCCAACCAGCAATACAACAACAGAAGAGGAGGATTCAGATCAGGCGGTATCCCAAGCATCGCCACCACTGCTGCTGATTCAGAGTTCACGAAGAAAAAACTCGTAGTCGAAAAGTTACCAGACGACAAATTCAATCAAGAATCATTAAAGGAATACTTTTCCCAGTTTGGTAATGTTGTAAACATCAACTTGGACCAGCAGCAGCATTTGGCCGAGCTGGAGTTTGGTTCACACAACGAGGCTCGTGCCGCTTGGTCTTCACCCGCTCCCATTTTCGATAACAGATTTGTTAAGGTTTACTGGCGAAAAAAGGATGAGAATGAGGAAGCTGACGAAAAAATCGATGTTGAGGCAGTCAAGCAGGTCCAAGCGCAGAAGCAAAAGGAATGGGAACAGAAGCTGGCAAAGAAGCAGGAGAACATCAAAAAGATGAAGGAGCTTCTTGAAAAGCAAGCACAGCTCGTTCAAATGCAAAAGGAGCAACAGGAGTTGCTTTTGAAGCATGCCGAGCAAACAGGCAATTCCGAAGAAATAGGTGCCAAGAGAACCCTGACGCAAAGCTTGGAAGCTCAACTGGCAGCTCTCAAGCAGGAAGCGGATTCACTAGGAATTACTGGCGGCGCGCCACCATCGTACAGAGGTGGATACCGTGGCAGAGGCCGAGGTCGTGGCGGATATCACAATTCTTACTCTCCTTATGGTGGCCGCCCTTACCGGGGTCGTGGTGGTGGAGGTAGCTACAACCCCAGCTCTCGCTACAATCTTGATCTCCGTCCTAAGACCGTTACTGTGTCGCCTGTTCCTGCTGACAAAGAAGAAGCTCTGCGCGGCTACCTTATGAGCATCGGTGAGTATGAGGAAACAAATCGTCACAAAGACGCGCCTGAGTTTGTATCCGTAACTTTTAAAGACCGCAAAACTGCGGAGCAATTTTTTTACGGTGCAAAGGAAATTCCCGAAATTGGAACTGTTGAAAAAGCTTGGAAAGCCACTGCTCCAGTTGCTGCGAGTGCTCCCGCTGCTCCCATAATAAAGCCAGATCCTTTCACACAAGGTGTTGATTCTGCTATGGGAGACGCCTAAAAGCAGAAGAAAGGAAAAGAAAGAAAAAATGTTTATTGTTTTATAATATAATGATGTATTATTTGTTCTATACATTGCCTTGCACAGGCAATTTGATTTTTTAAAACTGTATATTTTTATTTTATTCAGTTGCTAAAAAAATTGGCATATATATTCTTACTATAGTCGATAATGAAACCTATAGCAACCTATGCGTCCGAAAAATTAAGCTGCAAAATAATGCTACTTTTCTCAAATTAAATATCAATTTTGAATTTTTGGATGGCCTGCACCAACAACGACAACGACATCGACATCGACGATAGCACAGTTCCTGGACATGGTCCGGGGCACCTAGCATTGTTACTTGCAGACGACAGCGATGCGTTCATTACTCAGTAACGGGATTAGATGTTTTGTGCCATGTCAGCCTCGACTACGGAACGGAAAGCTAGGATATCAAAACAATTAAATGCAAATCTTTATGGGACAGGCAGCCAGGCATGCTCGCGAGTATTTACAAACCCCCTCTGAGGCTTGCTTTTCCGCCATTTTGATGATTCTGAAGGCTGGAATCGCCGTGGGTTACATGAAACACTTCAAGTAGAGTCCCCAATGGATAAAACTACACTTTAACTAATATTCCTAATCTTTATGGTCTCCATTTCAAGGAAGCCACAATTTTTAGCTTTACCGCATTCGCTTTTGACTCAGAAAAGAAGGGACCAGCTCAGAGGTCTGCCCATATTCAACTAGCCAATGGCAGGGTGTGTAAAGCTGCTCAAGCTGTCAGGGACTTGTCTAATTTTGCACCCGCTAATTGAGAAACCTGAAGAATTTTGTGTGATCTTCATCTAAAAGATGATGGTGAACCTTTCACATTCTAGACGGATGTTTTTGAGAATTAATCATCTATTGGAAGAGACTCGCATGGAACCTGCAGTCTTAAACATCAAAATTTATGTTGTAGCGGGACTATTTGGTTGGTCCTCACATTTTGGTTAATCAACAATGGACAAAAAGAATTTTAGACATTTTATGCCCCTTTTCAAACAACGGTGAAAATAGAACGAATAAAGGTATGCAACTGTTGTGCTTCTGTTGGCTTACCCCTTTGCATAAAAATCCTGGAGTCCAACGAATTGCAGATGTTGAAATCTTCTAAAAGGTTATTATTAAGGCCATCATGTCTGCTGATACGCAACATTGTCCTGGTGTGCTTCTAGATTTCCAGCTGGATGTAGGTTCCCCAAACAGGGTAGAGCCCAAAAATTTTGGTCTAGGAGAACCTGCGTAGGAAAATAATGAAGATTGCTTCACTCTTAACACTTGTTTGGACTTTCAAAACTTGTTTACCACTATTGCGCAGAGCAAAATTAGTAAGGCAAAATCGCGAAAAGCTAAACCTTTCTTTGAAAAACTAAACCTTTCTATGGCTTTGCAAAATGAGCCTACAATTAATCTTATTCCTAGTGACAATAAATGGGAAGAAATTTGTCTAATTTGAGGGTGTCAGACAAGGCGGTCCTATTGCTCCCCTTCTATTTTCCCTACGTTTGCATCTTTTATTGAATTTCTAAAGGCTAAACTTGGTATCACTTCTGTAGTCATTGCTTATCTCGAAGTTTTTTACGTCCTTTCTTATAAATCCGATACTGAGTAGGTCGCCTAAGAAGTGCTCAACTATACAGATCCTTTTCTTCGACTCAATGGAGATAAATGTTGGGTTAAGAAAGTTGCCGAGTGTAAGTAAGATGGGGTTCAAATATTATGAACCTTTTATACTTGTATACTCTACACTACAGTTTTTTTTTGGGGGATAGGATCTCCCAGCAGAAAGAGACTTTAGGACTCACGAAGTACAATGAACCGGAAGCATACTTTACTGTTATTGAGAACAAGTGAGCAGTTCAGGCTTTGCCATCTTCAACGGTCACTGAACCCTGTAGGTTTGGAACCTCAACTTCGCCAAATCGACAATCTGAATTTAAACTACATTCGCGCTATCGGCTAATATGACGAAGATATTATGGCACTGCCGTTCAAAGATGGAGGGATAAACATACCAAGTTTTGAAGTGTCAGCTCCGGCGATATACCCAATTGCCAAGCGTGAAGCCAAAACAATCCTGAAGAAACGTTTCCCCTTAAGAAATTGACAGGAGGCCCGACTAATGACCCCGAAGATTGTCTCAACTCCAGGAAGATGACCGCCGTTTCTCTCTTCATCACCTCAGCGAGTTCAGACACTCCACCGCAACATTAAACGAGCAAGGAAATTTAGGGGTACCAGAACGTGCTGAGACAGATAGACAGAAGTGCAGAAATTATTGGAAACCAATTCCTCTGCCCCATTTTGCCGCCATTAGGCCCAAGGGGGGTAGGGCCCTTAGTGAGGTACGGGTATTTGAAGCATGTTTGCCGACTCAATTAGAAGCTAATGTGTGCAGCGAGGCGGAAGAAGCCAATCAGATACTTACTAATTCCTTTACCTCGCTATCACAACTTGGACTGTATCACACGTTTGTCTCTTTCTATACACTTTTTCCGTTCATCATTTAATTCTCTAAAGTCTTTTTCTCAAAATGATAAAAACAAGACAAAAGGGGATATAAATGCATTTTCACAGTCCGGAATATATAGAAAGACATGTTCTTCATAATTATATAATCTAGTACACCCAAAGACTATAAAAACCTCTTTCTTTGTGGGCCTCGTGTGTAGTTTTAACTACGTGTGCCGGTCGCCTAGATCCAAGCCAAAGAAACATCTCTGCATAGCAGTCAAATAGAGATACCAAAATTCACCTGGCCAAAAGCCTTCTTGCGAGGTACAAAACTAAGTGAGATGCTCCCACTCAAACGTCACAAGCGCAATAATATTAAACCACTCTAGAATAGTACACTCTTACACACCTCTGAGGTAGACTTTCATGTACAGTTTTTGGAACTGTATTATTACTCCATCTTCTTTGCATTCCCAGTATTCGTTCACGTCTTCAATATGTATTAGGACCGTTTGGCCCTCATCTGTTATGATGAGTACGACTTTGCTTTAGTTCAACGT
Source organism: Geotrichum macrosporum (assembly GCA_030463045.1). Classification (NCBI taxonomy): domain Eukaryota; kingdom Fungi; phylum Ascomycota; class Dipodascomycetes; order Dipodascales; family Dipodascaceae; genus Geotrichum; species Geotrichum macrosporum. The sequence continues at coordinate 8,466 of JAKVQY010000004.1, forward strand.
TCTGCTCTCCAATTTCGTTTTTGATTTCATCAATGCTCAACGAGTTTGGAATTCTGTAAACCACTCTCTTATACCAGGCAGCGGTGTTGAGTTTTGAAAAATCTTGGCCAATCTCTTTCAACAGCTAATTCTTTTCCTAATAAGAAATGTCCGCAATCTTCTGGAAATAAAAAATAAAACGTAAAATAAACTTATATAAAGAAAATGTGTTTTTTTTTCTTAAAAAAAAAAGATGAACATATAAATTTACTAATGCCAAAATGATAAGGGGGAATGCCGCATCAGTGTGCTCGCGCGCTGCGTAGCAACCACTTCAATACCTTGAAGACCGTAGTACATGCTGGAAATTTGGCCCCCTGTAATTATTATTGAAATCTCCTTCGTCTCTGAATATAATGCTATCACCATCAATCGTACCCACCTCAGACATGCAAGGTGTGTCAACTGAAGAAGCTGCGCAAGAAAAGTCGGGGACTGAGTCTCGTGATACAAATGATGCGTTTGAGCTGTATGAAAGCGATGGCTGGACAGATGATCTCGTTGATTCTATGTCAATAGCTGATCGAAGTGTAGGTTTTGGAGGAGGCAGTCGCGCACTGACATTGTGAAACCCCGCGTCACGCTCTCGCAGGCGTCGTTCATACTCTAAAAAGTCATTTGTAGAGCTGATAGATACCGCTTGTGATTGAATCGTATGTATAGATGTATCCGAAATAGACAATGTGTCACATCTAGTTGCTGTTGAACAAGAAAGTATTGACTGCGTTTCAGCGGCAGCCCCTAAACTTGCAGTTGATTGTGTATTCGCTGAACATTGCGACAACCAGGGAGTGTCAACACAAGTTTTTTGAGAGGACTCTAGTGAGGAAAACTGCTGTAAAGAAAAATTTTCTTTATCGATTGGGGTATAACATGACGGCTTATCGTACAAATCGTCGTCGTCGTTTTCGTATGTTAGGGTTGAAGTAGAAGAGCAGGCCACTGAATTCGTTGAACTGAAGGAACTGGATATACATGTAGTGGGGCAGTTACTCCGGCTTGAAGGGTTGAGCTTTCCTTTGACTTTGTTCCGTAACTGCCTTAAGCGGGTTTTTTGCTTTTCTCGTTTTTCCTGAAACGACACCCATGAGTTTCTGGAAGTCAGTGTAACAACGTCGTCATTTTCCTCATCTTCGTTAAATTTAATCTCATTAAACCTGGATTCATTTGCACCTTTGAGCTTGGCGATGGTCGACTCTGGGGTGTCCTCTACGAATCTGGTAAAGCGATCATTTTCAGTATCTTCTGTAACCATTTTCCGTTTTAGCGCATCAAATGTCACTTTATGTTCACTAAGAACAATACCTTCAGAGTCGACTTCCCGCAGGTAAATATCGCAAATAGCTCCACGGGTTACCGTTTTAATTTCGCAGCGGGATTTGTTGTACCTCCTCTTGTTCACAAAGTATTGAATTTCCTTCCATACCTCTCCTTTGTGGGAAAATGCGGTAATGGCAATACCGACACAGAGGCCCGCAGTGTAAATAAGTTGAAAAGGATTAAGAACCATGGTATTCAAGTCGCTAATATATAAAGTTGCACAAATATTCGAATTATCAAGCAAGCCCCGGATACTAGGCACAGTATAAGTCGGGTTTCCTATATTTTTATACGCCCTTCTTTTGCCAGAAGATGCCTGACAACAAAAGTACAGACTTTGAGGTTATTTATGATAATTTTAGAGGTCAGAAAAAGAGGTCAGCGGTAGCTATTGCAAAAAATAATAATGAAAAAGTAAGAAGAAGAACAGGAATTGGAGTTTAAAAACTCTCGACTTTTGTCTAAACCGCTGACATAAAGTATTTTTTTGATAGACCTAGAGCCCTAAACCAGTAAATGTCTTATGCAGAACTTTATTTCGTCCTGGGCTTTTGCATCCAACGCTATAATAAAACTGGTTCCCAGCGAACTGAGTGTGATAAAGGGACCTTAGACCGTTAAAAGGTCGTTCTACGTGAAAGCTAAATGAAACTTTAAGGAATAGCTATATGAGGGATGTGCCCCGAAAGCACTTGGAAAGGAAGTGGAAATGAGAGCTATGTGAACAATCCTCCTAGAGAAGTGCTCCTAGGCAAGTGTGAAGGTATTTCAAGTTGGTTTGTGTTGGAATTGCTTTCCCTAGTACCAATTAAGAAAACCATTATACAGTAAGGCAGTCGTGAAAGCGTATTTGCCCAATTACTCCAAGTTGTCAGTGAAGTACTTTCCTTTGTGTGACCATTTTCTTTTCAGCGCCTTGAGAGACATGAGATTTCTTCCGCAACTAGGCTTTGACAGCAAGCCGTAGAGCAGGTCATATTTTCCTGTTTTATCACTATGCGGTTTCAGAATGTTAAGAGACCACTCAGTGGGTTTAAACCTTTTCTCATTTGGCTTGCTTGTGATAAATCTTAAACGAGTCTAAGGTTTTTACTGTATTACGAGAGGTCCTCGCTTCTGTCTGAATACGTTAAAAGTCCTACAGGTGAATAGCTCTCGTTGCTGACAGTTAATCCGTCGCTCAAATATCGCTTCTCTGATTGTGGTAACAACATGTGCGTGTCATAACGTGAGAACCATAAATTGCACCGAGTGGCGGGCTTTCTCCACTCAACCATCATCATTTACTTTAGCTTCATTAATAATATACCATGGAAGTCGCTGCAGCTGCTTGCTTGGTCTGTGTTGGGATGGGCGTACTTGGATTTGGCTTTAGTGCCAAAGAGGTGCGGAAAGCGCGCAAAACTGCAGTTTGGACTGACCCCAGAGAAGTTAAGCCCTTAGAAGCCACTGCTAGAAAATACCTCTTGTCACACGTTAAACTTGGACCTAGAAGACTTGCAGTAATGCAGGTGTCAGATCCCTCTGGTAATGTTATTTATTACATTGAACATGCCAACTTTTACTCATCTGTATGGTTTATGAGAGATGCTTTAACGCAACAAAAAGTGGCCACAATTCATGCCTCAGCATTTGGATCTTATTTTACGCTGGATTCCCATGATTCTGAAAAGATTGTATGCACATCCAGGGAGTATGGACGCTTTAGGGAGCACACTGTGGAGAAAAATGGAACAACATCTACTTTCAGATGGTACACCCAATCTTACCATTTAGAACATGTTACTGTGCAACCAGATGTGCAAGTGGGCCACGAAAATGAAGTGACCCTCCTGCATGAGGTTGTTGGCAACTGCCGTCGGTTGAGGGCTAAACCGGTTTCTTTTGAGTTCAACATTGATTGTAAAAGAGTGGATATTGTTAGTGCACTGGCCAGTGCTTTAATTTGCATGATGGCAGAATGGCGGAAAAAGAAGCCTGCCAAATCCCAGGCAACAATTGATCTGGAAAAAGATGAGGCTCTGTCAAGGATTAAAAATCTGGTCCGCCGCAAATCCAAACTACCTCGTTCAACGCTGGGTCCCCAGCAAAGTAGCCAAGTTTTTTCACAAGAGATGCCTTCTTCTCACGTTTCAATTTCCACTTATCAAGGACAAACACCGACAGTTACTGTTAATATCGATAATGGAAGAGTTCCTGACATACAAGCAACACCTGAAGTCCACTCCCTTAGCCCAATACAGGAAACAAGTAACCCGCAACCTGAGCAATCTATGAATCAAGCGTTTGCCGACTTTTTTGATGAAGCCGAAGAATTAGAAGAACTCCAGAATCAGGAACGTGTAATTCGGGGTGACCCTTTGAATCCCGCTTACAAAATTAAACGTTCTCAGTCCGCCAACATTAGAACACGACAGGAGACGACTGGCAGTACCCCTAGAATCAGATCATTGTCAAACTCATGCACACCTGTCGTGACTACGCCATCAAACCCCAGAATTGTTGCAGAATCAGCCGTTTTGTTTCCGAAAATCATTCGTCGGCCAAAACTTGTACTCAGTGCTCCAGATAGTCTTTTATAATTAGGAAAAGCAAGCAAGAAAAATAAAATTCATAAACAGAACGCCAGTAAAAAATTTAAATATTTAGAAACAAAAAGTCAAAATCTTGGTTGAAGTTACTCATTTTCAACAGCGTTGTTCCATTCATCGACAACAAAGTTTTCGTATTCTTCTAGTGATTCCTGAATGAGTACTTTAAAGTCTGTGATTTGGAAAATCATGCGTTCAACGTCTGCACGCATATTTTCTCTTGCCACTTGCACAGCTCTTTGCAATTGATCGTACTCAATTGCAATACTCTGACTGCGCTGGTTTAATTGAAGCATGCCCTGGTTTGCTGAAATTTGCATGGCATGCAAGTCGCGCTCCATTTTTTCAATTTGAGCATGCGACACCGTCGAGTCCGATGTCATGTTTTCGTAAATGGCTTCGTGAGAAATACGTGCCGCATTGAGTTTCGCCTCAAGGTTAGCAGTTTGGTCTTTTTTCTCAGTAATAGATTCTGAGATCCTATCCAGAAGGTCTTGCTGTTTAATCAAATCGTCTCTAGTGGTGTGAACCTTGGTGCCAACGTTACTACGGTACTGCTGTAAAGCCGGTCGGATTACGTGTTGCAGGTTTTTTCCTTTGAGCAAAACATCCGGGCGTAGCCCAAGGTTTTCATCAGACATGGGCGCATCCAAAGCTATGTCAAATTCTACCTGTGTATTTTCATCTGTCATTATACCCAGCCGGTAGATACTCGATGTGTACTTTTGAATATGACCTTCTAAAGAATCCAAGGCAGCCTGTGCAATAGTTTCCTTTTCATCGCAAATCTTGGTCATATCTTCCAGAGAAGTACTTACTTTTTCTAAAGCTCGGCCAAGCTTTTCCCTCTCTGAGTTGATTCGGTCTATGTCAGCAGGCAGCAATCCCTGTTCTTTGATTTTCTGTTGCAATTCATCTTTTGAGGCTTGAATTTCTTTAAGTTCTTTGTCGGCAGCATCAAGCTCTTCCACAATTTTTTCAAGAACACTGGTCCACTTATCTTTCCGCTTCTCCATCGTTTCAATATATGCTTTGAACTTTACCAAATCGCTTTCTAAAGCTTCACCCTTGCGCGCAAGCGCATTGATATTTTCGGACGCCTTGTTGAGGTCTTGGAATTTGTCTTCTAAAGATTTGTTTTCATTTTGCATATTTTCGATTTCCCCGGCCATGGTTGCGCTGTAGTCTTCAAATTCTTGTTCCATTTCACGCTGGTACTCTGAATAATCGTCTTCGTTTGCCAGAAACGCTTTGTACGATTTGGAAATGTATCGAATAAATATTTGGTCAAGCACATCATCGTCTGTTTGAACAGGTGAGTATTCTTTAGACTCGTATACTTCTAGTGACATGTTAAGTTCCATGAGCCAATGCAACATACCGAGGTACACTGGCCAATTTTGACCTCCAACTGCTGATATTTGTGACTTGTTGATTGATTCCAAAAAGGGATAGTTGATTATTTTCAAAATGAAGTAAACTTCATGTTCAATGCTTTTAGTGAACTTGTACCCTGGGTCTAGTCGTTTATACAACCATTGGAAGATGAGCACAAAGTCTTTCTGCGTAGGGGCTTTCATTGTCTTTTGCGTGAGCGGGTGATGCATTTCAACTTCAAATTTGTTTGCCAGTAGATAATCGTAGATGGCCTGTCCCATAACGGCTTGATAATTTCTGTCTCGCAAAGGCCGGGTATCGCGTGAGCTTGCGCTGGAGCTACTAACAGGAGTATTAAACCCACCCATGCCCATTGATGATTGACGAGAGCCTGGTTGGGCTTGGCTAGGTACAATACTCTTGCGCATATTGCTGGTCCTTTGAACACTGGCAGCCATCATTTCTCCTACTGAAGGGCCGTTATTATTACTGGACGTGTTTCGAGAGTATGGGCCCGCTCGAGCAGGTGCAATGGAATGGCGGGAATTAGTTAGAGCAAGCGAGGGCCTGCTTCCAGGTATAATTGATTGACGAGGATTAGTGGACGGCAAAAGAGAAGGACGAGAACTAGGAATCATGGAGGCCCGCGTCGAAGCAGCAGGCACCATAGAAGGCCGGTGTGGCCCTCTTCGCTTCATTGCCGAGGGGGGTTGGGGCATCATGTTTCCAGAGTTCAAAGAAAGTGAGTCGAGTTGGGTTAATGGTAGTCCAAAAGATGATACGCGAGCCTGGCCAACTGAAGCTGAATACGAATCTCGAGACATGTTCTGGGTATCGATAAGAGTGAAGTTTTGTCTATTGACAGCTGAAAGGCCTTGATAGTTGCTGCAGCAGTCAGTGGATTTGCCCAAGCGGGTAGGAATCGGGATCCTGTCAGATTTTTCGCAACGAGCTCAAATGTAGATTGTAGTGAAGCTGCGGAAGAAAGAGCTTGTTGACGTTTTTTCTTGTTTTGCGACGGTTTAGGCAATATTTTCGCGTTTCGGTTGCTACAACAACAGCATTACCCTAATTATCATGTGACCCAGTATTTGAAGGTCAACACACTAAAATTCATTTCCAAGCCATAAACCGGAGACTAAAGTATGAAACAAGACCTTTGAGAACGAGTTATTGTAGGTCTTTCGAGCGATATCAATTGGTGCTGGGTCTTTCGAGTGATACCAATTGGTGCTGGGTTTTCTGCGTCTGGTGTAGGATTGGATCTCGAACTTAACGTATGCTTCTTGAAAGAGTTCAGCTGTGGCCTAGAAACATGGCTCTTTTCTTCAAGACCATTGAATCAAAAAGCGCTATGGAATCCTAAAAGACGTTCACTAGAAAGCTCACTGCCCTTAGTACCAGTCAAGAGTCCCAAATTCTGTCTTTCGTACCATCCTCTCAGGGAATCGGTCCCAGAACAGCGCCAACTGCGTATTATTCAGACGGCGTTCAGATCACACATGACTGGCAACAGCAGATGACAGAAGTGGTTTCAATCTATTGGATTGTGAAGCAAGAATCAGTAGAATTAATCACAGAAGTCTATGCGACCTTCATATTGGAAAAAAAAAGAGTACCTTGCGTATAAATTTGGCATCAAGCAAAGTGCTCCTCCTACTCTCCTACCCATTTTGCTACTCACTGTCTCTGCCACTGCAAAATTGAATCTTACGCCATATCGCAATTGTGTCTGTACTATTTAGAGGATTCCTGGGGCCCAAAAGACGAACATTTCGTATTTCCAAGTATATTAATTGAAGCAATAGTCTTTCAATGGTATTTTTTTTTTTCTCGTTGAAAACAAAAATTTCAAAATTTTAATTGAAAACCTCTTGGACTGAACTCCGCAATCCAAAAACACATTCAAAAGGCTGTGGCATAAGGCCCCTGTTGAATTCGTTTATAATTTAGATATACTTTAAATTACTGGCTATGAACAGACTTATCACGAGTTGTGTAAGAAGTAGGTTTGTTCTTTCAGCGGCCAGATCGGGCGGTCTATCAGCTTTAAGATCTTTCCATGCTTCCCAGGTCCGAGATGCGGAGGTTTGCATCATTAAAACAGTCAAAGACCTGCGGACTTGGCGAAAGGGTCAGCTCGTTAACGGCGAAACTGTTGGCTTGGTCCCAACTATGGGCGCTCTTCATAGCGGCCATCTACATCTAGTTCAAAATTCTATTCAAGAAAATGACCATACCGTCGTTTCCATTTTCGTTAACCCCTCGCAGTTCGCGCCTCATGAGGATCTCGGCAGCTATCCAAGGACTTTACAAACCGATATCGAGGCCCTTGAGTCTCTAGAGTCGGGCAATCCAATTACTGTATTTCTTCCCTCAGTGGAGGAAATTTACCCGTCAGGAATTATTCTTGAGGTTTCAAAACAGGTTGGAGCTTTCGTCGAAGTTAAAGGGCTCAGTGAGCAACTGGAAGGTTCAGTCAGACCCCAATTTTTCAGAGGTGTCGCAACTGTTGTTACAAAACTTCTCAACGCTGTGTTACCAGAAAAGGCATACTTTGGTCAAAAAGACATTCAGCAACTAGTCGTCGTGAAGCGCATGGTTCAAGATTTGCTTATGCCTACTGAAATTGTTATGATCCCAACTGTTCGCGAGGAAAATGAGCTAGCCATGAGCTCTAGAAATACATACTTGACTGCTGATAGCAGATCTAAGTCTGGTATTCTCTATCGTGCTTTGACTGCTGGTGAAGACCTTTACAAGTCAGGAGTTACAAGCAGGTTTAAAATATTGGCCACTATTCAAAAAGTTCTTGATGATTTGAGTTCTTCAAGAAACGGATTACCCATTGAAGTTGAATACATTTGTATCTCTGACAAGACTACACTCCAGGAGCTAGAAACAATCACTCCAGGTGTCGGTGCCATAATCTCGGCGGCTATCCGAGTCCCAAATAAACAGGGAACTCAAACTCGCATCATTGACAATGTTCTTCTTGAATGATTGAATCAATTTATTTTCTTTCAACACTTGAAAAGTGTACATATAAATAATAGACCTATATTCCTCTGCGACTTCCTTTACTTGTACGTTTTCCTGGTATAACCACCGCACTCTTGAGCTTTTTAGATCGCTGTGCCTTTTCAATTTCAAGCTTCTTAGATGCTTCATATTCAACCCGATCTTTTTCAATTTGAGCTTCTAGTTCCATCCGCTTGGAATGCTCAACTTCGGTACTTTTTTTGTCCCGCAATGAATATCCCTTTTCCTTAATACTGTAAAAAACACCTCCAAGTTCTGCCAGCCAGTAAGGATCTACAGCAGTAACGGTAGACATGTACTCCTTTGATGTTAAAACGAGTTCATGATACACAACATAATCAGGAAGAAATCCTAATCCATAAAGTGCTGAGGTTGGATGTAGTTGCATTACAACATTAGTTCTAAGATTCATGTATTCACCAAGACCCCGAACTTTTGCCGCTTGCGCAAAGTACCCACTACAAATGCATTTTCGAACCACATCCCAGTCAGTTCCGCAAGACCGTATATTCATAGAGCGGTCTTGTTCCACAATAGACACAAGTTGCTCTCGCACTTCTTTTGCTTTCTTCAGCGCCTTGGGGTGCAAAAAATGACGTGCACACCATATGTTTGAGTATCTATTCGCCTTCCATTGGGAGTAGACGTGAAGCAGTGTAAGGTGATCCGACTCTGCTACAAAGAACTTTTCTCTCGCAGCATCAGATTCTTCCTGTCTCTCTTTGGGTCTGTAAAAGACACTAGGAACAGATAACATTGATACAATTGTAAGCATTTCTTCTGTACATCCGTAGTCAGTGGACATGATGACTAGTTTGGAAAGTGATGGCTCCATGGGAAATTTTGACATTTTATGACCTAGAGAGGTCAACTGGCCCACGTTGTTTAAAGCGCCCAAAGCCCATAAGTCGTATAAACTGGAAGTCATTGTGTCCGTAGGCGGAGGGTCCATAAAGTCAAACTCAAGCAAATTGTTTACGCCCAGAGATTTGAGTAAAAGAACTGTGTTAGCCAAGTTTGTCCGTTGGATTTCGGGAATGGCCTGCGGATACATTTCATCAATTTCCGCCCTTTCGGTGTATAACCGGTATGCAACACCCTTTCCAGTTCTACCAGCACGACCAGAGCGCTGACTTGCACTTGCTAGGGAAATGGGGGCCACTTGCAACATATCCATACCCATTTTAGGGTTATACACCTTCATCTTAGAATAGCCAGAATCGACAACATACATGATACCATCAACGGTTAAAGAGGTTTCTGCAATGTTCGTGGCAACAATGACTTTTCTAGTGCCCTTTTTTGCGGACTGGAAAATCTTGGCTTGTAAATCTGCGGGCATCTGAGAATAGATTGGAAGAATTTCAAGAGGAGGGGGATTATCCAATAGTGTTAATCGCTCCGCAATAATTTCACATGTAGCTTCAATGTCCTCTTGACCCGTCATGAATACTAGAATATCACCAGGTCCACTCTGGAGATGAATTGAAATAACTTGTTTAACCGCCGCGTCAACGTAGTCTTCAACAGGGGTCGAATGATGAAGAATTTCAACCGGAAATGTTCTCCCAGGAATTGTGAATTGCGGAGCTCCTCCGTAAAACGTGGAAAAACGATCAGCGTTCATTGTTGCTGACGTTACAATAAGTTTAATGTCTCGACGACGATTCAGTACATTTTTGAAAAGTCCCATCAATATATCTGTGTTCAGAGCCCGTTCATGTGCTTCGTCCATGATAATGCAAGAATACTTGTCTAGTTCGGGATCAGCAAGAGATTCTCGCAAAAGAATACCGTCAGTCAGATATTTGATTACAGTCTTAGAACTTGTGCAGTCTTCAAAACGAATGGAATATCCCACTTCGGCTCCAAGCTCAACTTCCATCTCTTCGCTTACTCTCTTCGCTACGCTCATTGCAGCGACACGACGAGGTTGAGTACATCCAATTAAACCACGTTTACCATAACCTTCCTCATATAAATACTGCGTCAACTGAGTAGTTTTACCTGAACCAGTTTCGCCAATAATAATGATAACTAAACAGTTAGTTACAAGCATTTGTCAAGTAATTGAAAAACATACCTTGGTTATCTCGAATAACTTTCATTAGATCTTCGCGTACCGCAAAAGCAGGTAAAAATTGTCTTTGTTCTTTAACAGAAAGGTTTCTGCTAAAATCGCTAGAAGTTTCCTGCTTTTCCTTCAAATGATCCCCAAACTTATTGCTTGACTCGCTCTCTTCCTCTTCATTGTCCGATACTTCTTTGACACCCAGCACATTTCCGAGAGTCGTACCAGCCATGCTAGCCGCGTCCTTAGCTTGTTTCTGACGTTCCTTCTTTTGACGTCTTTCGCGCACTAATGCACTTCCCTTTTTAGCAATCATTGCCATGTCACTTTGAGGGTCCAAAACAGCTGAAATAGGGTCCTTTTGACGAGTAAATACTTGCTGGCCGTCAAGAAAGGGTGGCCGCAAATTGTGAACAAATAAATGTATTCGGTTCTCATTCTCATCATCGAAATCAGTGTCAACAAATCCTTGCTGTCTAACACCAGAGGTTACCATTTGGTTTTGTTCCCACATATCGGATTCCTTCTGTTTTTGCCTTGCAATATTCGACATTCGATTAATTACCTTTTGCTGTAATTGTTCTTCTTGTTGCTCGTCATAAAAACCGTCCCCAAACGGGTTATGTGAGTCGTCTCCCGCAGTGTGTCCAAACTCATCTCCTGTATACCAATCCCTATCAAGGGCTTGCTCAGTTTCTTCATCAAGTTCCTTGTCATATTCAGTTTCAACTTCCTCATGAGTTTCGCGAGGACTGTGTTGAACTCGAGATATTGGCAATTCTGATTTTGATCTTTGATAATGAGTTAAAGTGTGACTTTGGAGCGCACTAGGAGAAGGCCTCTCCGACTGATTGCGTTTGGTTCTTATCAACTCAAGCTTCTCTCTCGCCGAAATTGACAATTTCCCAAGTCTTTCCTTCACAGGATCTGGCTTTGAATCCATGGGCCGCTCCTTCCGAGTCTGTTGCGAAATGTTGGACACTTTTCTGAAAGATACTTTAACATCTTCACCTTGAGGTTTATATTTCCTCGACGGGTTCCTCTCCAGTTCGTATTCCAGCTTAACCTTTTCTTCGGTTTCCAGCTTAATTTTTTTGGCTAAGCGGTCCGATCCGTGTTTACTCTTGTTCATGCTTGGAGTATATTTGACCTCAGATGAAGGCGGTGATTCGTGTTTTGATTTAGGTACAATGAGACCACCCCTTTGGGAGACGCCAGAGAGAGTCGAGACATTAGTACCATCAAACTCACTTTTGATGACAGCGCCCTTTTTAGAGTCCCTGACCTTACCGTAAATTTTGAGAAGAAATGTATCATTAAACTTGCCGAATGCTTTGCAAGCTTGTACGAACGCACCGCTATTTGGAAGGGTTTCAGCAAATTTAACCACTTGCCGCGCTAGGTTTTCGTTGATAACGCTTCTATTCAGCTGATTAGCTATATCAGATGCCAGTTCGTTTATATATTTATCAGAAACATCGCTCGTATTACCTGAACTCATTGTTTCAATGTGTTCAACGCGGCTTGGATTCAAGTTAGTCATTTTCAAAAGACCTCACTGAGCACTCCTTTTTACTTAAAGTCTGAAAAATACACGCGCTTTTCTCCTACTCTCTTTTTTTTCAAGCCAAAAATCTTTCATCAAATCCCAGCACCTCCAATTCGACTTCAGACCTACACCTCAACATGCTTTCCACAATAAGGTCACGAGCCGCTCTGGCAAGCAAGGTTCAGTACAGATCCGTCTCATCATTTTCTAAGAAGAAGGATGTTCCCACGCCCTTTCCTACTAGCTTCCATCCTGTGAGATCAGCCAACAAAACCAAGATTCAGCTTCCTGAAGGAGTTGTTTACAACCCACCGTCATCCGCTCCTACTCCATATCAAACTCCTGCAGCTTTCTTGCCTGCTAATGATGCCCGAAAAATTGCTCCTTGGAATCAACAAGAGCTCGACATTGAAACTATGCCACCATTATCAGAACCCTACGCAAAGTCTTACAACCTTACACAAGTTGAGATCTCTGAGATCCAGCGGCTTAGACTCGAAGATCCTGAGAAGTGGACCAGAAAAGCCCTTGCAAAGAAATTCAACTGTTCTACATTTTTCGTATCTTTGGTTTCATGCCCTGCGAGTGAGCGCCAAGTTGAAATGGACAGAAGACTAGGAATTATCCAAGCGGGCTGGACTGATCACAGAGCTAACTCACGAAAAGATCGATCAAGAAGAAGACATATTTGGCTCAGAGATGCTTAGTTATTAATTTTCATTGTTTTGCCACGCTCCCATGTAAATAGCTTTATATTAAATGTATGAAAACTCGGGCTTCCCCCGTACAATTACTGGAAATCACCAAAGTCGTCGTCCTCTGTGTCTGGCTGCAGGTCCTTTCTAATGCGGGATCTTCTGCTGGCAGGTGGAGGCGGAAGTAAAGCGATAGGTTCACTCTGATCATCATCTGTAGCTTTTTCAATACTAGAACCACCCTGAAAAATTGTTACATCAACTATAACGAACGGTAAGGGGAATACTTACCTTCAAATTGATATGAATTTTTTCGTCAGCTTTAAGAGAGAAATCTTCCTTCAAGGTGTCTGAACTGTCATTCAATGGAGCAGAATGTCTCGGAATTGTGAGCCCTAAGTTCTAAAATCGATTTTTGTAATCTTACTTTTTGAAATCCTGGAGGGCCAAATTGAATTCAAAGGCCTCACTTCGATCTGGAAATCCCATTCCAAGTACAACACTCTGATTGCCATTCACAACTCTAATAGCAAAGTACCTTGCGGAATCAGACACCTAAGAATGTTAGTTTGAATGGCCGACTACAAATATGATCATTACTTACTGCGTCCACGCCTTTGCCGTCACTTGTATATGGAGCGCTTGCAAATAATTCGCCAGTCTCATCATCTTCCAAACGAAGTTCACAGGCCAGCTGTGCCTTCGAATTGGTCAAATCATCTGTCTCTACAACCTTCAAGCGGCCCTCCCATAAAGGTTTTGCAACGTCCCACTCATTCGCTCTATATCCTCGAGCTAGCGACTTCAAAGGTGGAATACCATACACAAACACTTGAGACGTAATGAATAGAATTGATTCTACTTTTGAGTCGGATTCTAGGGACATGACTTCTGACTAAGTTGAAACGAAGAACTGATAATGTGTGGTTTAATTGTTGGGAGGAGTCAAAAAGTGAATCAAGCAATCTGAAGTCTTAAAGAAAGGCGCTCGCCTTACCGGATGGTGTATTTGGTTAATGAATAATTAGAATCTCTGTGGTACCAACGGAGACTGAAAAATAAATGAGAAAATTAAATTATTGCAGCGGTTTCGTGTCACTATAGCCGTCCGTCTACATTGATCCCTGGGTCCTTTAATATCTTTTTTGTACCCAATCTCGATCACTTCCACCATCAACCAGACTTTATCTAAATTCTACACAAAATCACGATGTCTAAACTTGCATCGCTGGCTAAGAAAAGAGCAGCTGTTAAGCGACCATCGATTGCAGGACCAGACGAACCTTCACCCGATCAGAAGAAGCCACAGCTGTCCTCTATTGGTCTGTTGGACAAACTGCATAAATCGGGCGCCGAAACATCATCCTCAAGTGTTAGGCCATTATCAAAGCTAGCGAGCAAAGTTCGAACCAATAAGTTAGGACCGGAATCTCCTTCAGAATCTCCGACTTCAAGTATTTTTAGATCTTCTGCCAAAGCAAAATCAACTTCAGGTGTAACAAAAGCGCCGCCACCTACAGTGACGGCTGCTGAGGTATTCCCTGATATTGACTACCACTGTATATATGATCCGATTCTGTTGGAAACCTCAAGTAGATCTCATTTCACGGAGCTAATTTGTGACCAGGAATCGTCTTTAGTTCCAGAAAATTCCATCGCCAATTATATTTACCCCCCAGCAACTCATAGCGAGATACTCGCAGCGTTCAGCAAGCCATCTCCAGATGATATTGTGCTTCAAGCGCAAAGCCAAGCAAAGGGCTTCGATGATGGGGACTCAGTTCAAAATGGTATGGCGAAAATGAAAATTACAGATTCTAGGATATCTCCACAGGATGAGTTTTGCAACTCTAAAAGCTCAATCAACTTTTTCGTTTTTTAATAATAATATATTTATTTATTATTTAGGATCTTTAAGCATTAAGGTAATAAGTCAGATAGCACATGCTGTTTTCATACAAATTGATGGATTTAAGGAACTACAAGAGAATTGACTTGAACATCGACTTTGTAAAGAACTAATTGGAATACAGATAATGCTTGCCTTCTGAGAATTGAAACAGTAATAAATTGATTTTTGAGACAGCATAGGTTTTCTTTGGCTCAGCGTTACTTTCTGCTTTACAAAAACTAGCTTTCTACTTTCAAGTAAAGCTATCCATTTTGAACTGTATAAGTGTAAAATTGAAAACTTATTCAGAGAATGTCATTCAGGTCTGCTGTGAAACATATAATGCAAGAAGAGAAAAGAAAAATAATTCATTGTTTCTCGTTGTATGAATAAAATGTCAGGAGCAGCTAGTCTTATTATTAATATTTCAATATTTCTCATATTGTTATACTTCCCGGCATTTTCTGTCATCAAATTAGAACCTCAAAGGTAAATTCACTGCCGCTCAGAATTCCTGTCTTACATTAAGTGTAGAAGAAAAATTCTGGAATTTAGAGGCAGTAAGTTTTACAGAAATTCACAGGAACCAGTGCTGTTATTTTAATACTCTTGGAGATGTTTGCGAGTTTAGTGAAATTTAAAAAAGTGAAAGTTATTGTTTTTCCTCATACCAGTTTTACTGATATTTCTGTTCCTTTTTAAGTCTTTCTCAACTTCTGCAAATTGGGCACGTTGATATTTAAAAGGCAAATCTTATTGCTGCTATGCGAATTTTGCTTACATAGAGCACAATGACTACTCTTGCTTGCGGAAGTGAATCGCAGTTTTGCCGTCATAGTCCGGAGCTTGTGGTAACTTAGTTTTAGTTTACAGACCAGGATTTGCGCGGATAGCAAGTGCTGCTTGACATGAAGTATTTTACTTTCTTATCAACAACTTGCTTCTTCTGACTCAAAGTTTCTTATAAATGAGTTATGATCTCGTCATAAAATTGTTCTAACCATCAATTAATTATAAGGATTCCTGAGGTCAGTGACTTAGATTTGTTGAATTCTTTAAACAAACGTATTTGCACCTGCAGTATTTTTTATCTAATTCCTAAAATAATTAATTGTAGATTCAGAAGGAAAACAATTCATTGAGTAAAGCAATTAAAAGACTTCATGTATACATCAAATCACATGGTTGTATTCATAACAGAATTAATACTTTATAATAAATAACAACAGAACATATTAGAGCAACCAACAATCTTCATACGGAAGGCATGCTGATGTAGCTATTTGATAAATTTAAAACAAAATTAGGCACTTCTGTTATTGTTCATATGATATACGTTTTAACGAGATACATATTATTAGGAGTTTTTGTGAAAAGGTAAAAGAACATCTGTAATTTCCAACTTTGAAGATTACTTCTCATGATAGGGACTTAATGCAATGGAAATGGCCACCTAAAAAATATGATCTTAAAGTATCTGCTTAAACTAACTGTAACTTCCGTAAATCCCTCATGCCCTAATATTACCTCCTGGATATTCATGTCATCAAAGGAGTCTTCCTGGGGTCCTTTGACTATAGAAGAAAATTTATCAATATCAATATCAATACTAGCAAATTATTTTGAGTATTTGTTTGCTTGTTCGCGTACTTTGCTCTCGTACAAAGCTTTGTTCTTTCTATAAGTTTCCGTTAGTCAACGATGGGTCAGAAATTTGAATTTGTTTACTCACTTGAAACAGTGAAACGCGTCAGCTTGAGCAGGAGAATCCAAATTTGGTGTATCCAGAAGCTCTTGAATGCCAAGTAGAATTTGCTTCAACGTCAAAGCAGGACGCCAGTCCTCTTCCTCATTCAAAATACTCAAGCAGACAGTACCAGAAGGATACACATTAGGATGCCAAAACTGGGCGTCAAATCGACATTTCGGAGGTTTGGTCGGATATTCAGTTGAAAATGCAATAACCAGAGGATAAGTAGCGCCCTCCCACATTGTGCCTGCCTTCCCTGGAATACCCACAGACCATGTCATGAGATCTAACTTTCCATCGGCGGTTTTGTTTGGTTTCGCGTAGAACCCGAAGGGATGGTCTTTACGCCATTGCTTCCTGTATGAATATGTTAGAGTTAGCAAAGCAAGTAAATTACAGCTACATAGTACTTAGCGCTCTTCCTGAAGACGATTCAAACACAGTGACATTTGTAAAACTACAGTGCTGATAATGCTGCTTTACGCGCTATGAGAGATAGAAATGAATATATCACAGGTTTCTTAGCATTTGAGATCCACGTAAAAGGTCGACTGGATCAGGCGTAATAGCCAAATCGTTGTTGTAGTTATGCTTAAGTTGGGGCAAGGGGTCCATTAGATTTGGAATGGGTGAATCACAAGGAATATAACTGAATTTCAGGCTTTCTCACTTCTTTCTATTTCCTCTGACCCGGCCAATATTTTTTTCCGTCAGACTTCTGTATCATGTCAGTGCCTTCTCGTGCTTCCGTTGAAGATAGAGACGATTTAGATGACTTGGATGGTACGTCAATGGTTTCTAGCGACCACTATGTGCACTTATTTCATTTTGTCCTCATACTAACCCCACATGCTTCTCTATGTAGACTTTTTAGACGAATTTTCAGAGGAAGTGCTCAGCCAACCCCCTGGATCTGGAATCAAGTCTGGTTCTGATGTGAAAACCAGCAGTGTTGCTTCCAATCTTTCTGGCGCCTCATCCGTCAACCTTCCAGCTACTAAGTCAAGTGCCGAGGCTCTTAGTTCTGCCAGTAAAAAAGCCCAGACCATTCAAAAACCTGTGGTGAATGAGGGGGAACCTGATCTCGATGCCTTGGAATCCGAATTTGCAAATAAACTCAAGCTTGGCATGGACAGTTTGATGCAAGAGATGAACGATTCACCAGAAACTCAAAAGCAGTTTGAAGCGATGCTGGCAGAAATGGCAAAGGCAACAAATCCAATTGACGAAAAGTTGGCGACTTCTAAACTTTCATCTAGTAAAACTACTTCCGGCAGCTCAGCATCAACAGAGAAAAATAGTTTCCAGGATACCATTTCGCAAACTATGAACAGATTGAATGAATCGAAACAGGAGATTGACAAGTCAGTACTGGACTCTTCTGATGATGACTTTTTAGCAAAGATGATGAAGGATCTGGAGTCTGCCATGGGCTCAGGTTCTGATGGTGGTGACCTAGACATGTCCAAACTAATAAATGATATGCTAGAGCAAATGGCTTCTAAGGAAATATTATACGAGCCAATGAAGGAAATGCACGATAAATATCCCACCTGGATGAAGGAAAATCTTTCCAAGTTGACGCGCGAGGAAAGAGATCGATATGAGAATCAATTTCAGATAATTAGCGAGGTAGTTGCTAAATTCGAACTTCCCGAATACAGCGATGAGAATCCTGAACATAGAAAGTATATAACTACGCGTATGGAGCTTTTGCAAAATTCTGGATCTCCCCCAGCTGATCTACTTGGGGAATTAGCTTCAGGTAGCATTCCTGGTTTAGACATGGATAGCGACGGCCTTCCAAAAGTTCCCTCTGATCTAGAGAACTGTTCTACACAGTAATTTGTTTTACTTGTTTGTCAAATCGCTTTTTTACTTATTTAATTTTGAATCTTTTCCATCAGTCTACTCTCTTCTCTGAAAATCCGGGGTTTAATGGTCAATACATTTTAGGGCTAGGGCTGTGCTGCATTTATATACTCGAAAGCTCAAATCTTGGTTGTCTATAACTACGCACTAGCCATTTTACGAGCAGGACATAATTCTGGAAGCTTTCAACTCAGATTCCCTAGAAGAAATGAGCTTGATAAACTGACTTATTTATTTTGAGTATTATTATATACACAAACTGGGAGCAGACTTTGACTTCAATCCATGGGTAATTAGAAATCCTAGGTTTTTCGCGAACTTGCTAATATTAACAACGACGTGTAGAAAAAGATATTCGGAAAGGTCTAAGTGACCGGCTGTATGAAAAGAGAAAATATGCTGCGGTTGAGCTAGAACAAGTCATTCGAGACTGTTTGGCAGACGGTGATCGTGATAAAATTAGAGCAATCATAAATCAGCTCTGCAGGGATTTTGCTTATGCCATTCATTATCCTAATGCGCGAAATGGTGGTCTCATCGGACTAGCAGCAGCAGCTATAGCACTGGGTCAGAATGAGGTGGTTGAGTATTTAGAAGACATTGTTCACCCAGTGTTGGCATGCTTTGGAGACCAAGACGCCCGTGTTCGTTATTACGCTTGTGAAAGCATGTATAATATTGCCAAAGTTGCAAAAGGTGAAATTTTAGTATACTTCAACGAGTTATTTGATGCGCTATCGAAACTCTCAGCAGATGCAGACCTTTCTGTTCAAACCGGTGCTGACCTTCTTAATCGGCTTATCAAGGATGTTGTATCCGAAAAAGCAGGTACATATGTTTCCGTGCTTAGAGATATCCCTGCTGAAGTACTTGACGTTCAGTTTGAAAACAATCTGTCTCAGCAGGTAGTTGAGGATTTAGAAAGGGAAACAACTTTTTCTCTACCAAAGTTTATTCCACTTCTTTCAGAGCAAATATATGCCATAAGCCCAAACACTCGGTCTTTCCTAGTCTCATGGATAACCATTCTTGATTCCATTCCTGAGCTTGAACTTATTTCATATTTGCCAACATTCTTGGGCGGCCTGATGGATTTTTTAAATGATTCTTCTAACTCAATTCGTGTTGCAACGCATGCCGCTTTGGACATGTTTTTGCAAGAAATCAAGAATATCACCGAAATAAAGCGTGTGGTTCAGGAACAGCATTTGAATCCTTCTCTTGGCTTACTTCAAGAGGAAAATGCAGTAGTGGAATCTCATGAGGCATCTAACGAAAATCACAGACGGTCTTCTGCTACCTCAATAACCTCTCAGCCAGATCTGAAAAATCCTAACAAATCAGAAGAGCCATTAGATCCTCTAAGCAATTCTGGTTCCTCTAACGATGAGGATCAATCAGGAAGCTCAGACCAGGAACATGTTGAACCCGGAATTGAAAATGATCAACCTGATAATGTAGAGAGCAACGTAGGAGAAGATCACCAGCCAGACTTTGACGAAGATTCAGATTTAGAGGAAATATACGTTCCTGGTCAAAATGTCCATATCGACTTTGACGAGATAATTGAGATATTGATTTCTCATTTGGACACTTCAGTTGAAGAAATCCAATTTGTGGTATTTGATTGGTTTGAGGTATTTGTTGATATTTCTCCTTTTAGTGTTCTGCCATATGTGCCTCGCTTTTTATCGGTGTTATTGCCTACAATGTCATACGAAGGAGAGCGTTTGCGCAAAGCAGCCGAAAGGATGAGTGCCATTCTGCTGAATTTAATTTTGTCGCTTCCAGAAGAAAATATGAACGAAATTGAAGAAAACTCACCCGATGGACCAAAATTCATAATAACTAGTAGCCAGGAACCAGAAAACATCACCGGGATAGAAAATGGCAGGAACAAACTGCAAAACTCGGCAACCGTGAATGCCTTGACGCTACACTTTCTAGACGAGAAAGAAGATACCAGAGTTGCAGCTCTGGATTGGCTCATCATGTTACACCGCAAAGTACCTAAAAAGATTTTGGCTATTAACGATGGAACTTTTCCTGCGCTCTTAAAGACATTGTCAGACCCTTCAGAAGAAGTCATTACCCGCGATTTACAACTGCTGGCACAAATTTCATACAATTCCGACGATGAATACTTTTCAGTATTCATGGTGAACTTGCTGAACTTATTTTCGACAGACCGTCGGTTATTGGAAACAAGAGGTAATCTCATTATTCGACAACTATGTGTGAGCTTAAAACCGGAACGGATATACCATACTCTTGCTGGAATTTTGGAGCGTGAAGATGAAGATTTAGAGTTTGCAGGAATTATGGTGCAGAACTTGAGTAATATTCTTATAACGGCGCCTGAGCTTTCCCAGCTGCGCATGCGATTGAGATCTTTAACTAGCAAAGAAGGTGTGCAATTTTTTACGGCGTTATTTAAATCCTGGTGCCATAATTCAACATCTGCATTAGCTTTGTGCCTGCTCTCACAAGCCTACGAGCATGCCTTTCTTTTGCTGCAGACTATAGTCGAGTTTGAAATAACTGTTCAACTGCTAATTCAAATTGACAAGCTGGTCCAGTTACTGGAGTCCCCTGTTTTTACCCATCTCAGGTTACAGTTGCTTGAGCCTGAAAAGTTTCCATACTTGTACAAGTGTCTATATGGAATTTTAATGCTGCTTCCGCAATCTTCGGCATTTGTGACTTTGAAAAACCGACTAAATAGTGTTTGTTCGATAGGATACATTCACATACCTCCGCCCCATTATTTACAGCAAAGAGGTAACTCAAGTGTAAATAGTACTACTAGCTCAGGAGGCCAAATTGGGGATGTCCGAGGAGGTAGTAACATAAGGTCATCTGGTAGTGCTAATTCGTTGTCTTCTCAAGACGTGAAATGGCAAAATTTGATGAAGAAGTTCCATGATGTGCAGGAGAAACATCAAGCAGCCCGGCATTCTGCCATGTCAAAATCATTTGGAGATATGAACTTTTTTGGAAAAGAAGAAAACCATTCTACCGAACTTGGGAACTCAAAAGCAAGACAGCAAGACACGAATAATACCGTATTTCCTGGGGGTATAATTGGAAACATATCAGGCCTTTCTCCAGAACGCTCATCTGCTAAAACTCGTCCGGCATTTGGTAGCAGTAGTGGTAAAAGTAGCAGCACAATTAGAAACTGGAAGCAAGGCGCAATGTTATCTGATCACAAGAAGAAAAAAAATGTTAATGTGACACCTTCCGCCGTGGGTATCAAACCGGTTGCAGCTACTACGACCACTGCCAGCCAAAATCAAGTGGTACCTGCGTCACCTACGCCCAAGAAATCAAAGAGTGAAGGCGATCCTGTAAGGCTTGGAGTACGACGTATACTTTCCGGTCAGTCTAATTCGCAGCAGTCAGCTTCCCGCAGAATCGGAAGACAGAAAAAAAGAGGTGTTACCAGTACCCGATATCACACTCTATCGTCTGCTAGTCACGACGACGTGAAGAAATGAGACTGAAAGCAAAAATCATGATTTTAAAAATATGGCACGAAGATTTTTTTCTATGAAGTCTGTATAGATTTTTTTGTTCTGTTTAAAATTATTCTTGTATTCAACACGTCCCACATTCCATTTATGTCATATATTCTGGTTCCAGTAATTATTTTCTCTTAATGGCCTGCCATGAGATTGAATTTCTTAGATTTAGATATAAATGATTGCAGTTTAGACGGTTGTCCGCGGTCGGATGATGACGAGTTTTCCGTATAGGAGTCGAAATGTCCACCTGAAGAAGCAGGGCTCAGTGCAGGTTGATCAAAAATACTCTGGGAAGGTACCACTGCGTAGGACTCCTGTTCTTTCACAGAATAACCAGCACTAGATAGTAAAGGGGAATACCTAGGTGCGTTCAAGGAAGCTGCCGAATGGGTAAATTTATTAGGAGGGCCAAATGAAGATGACAAACCTTGAAATGAGTCTCTAAGGACAGGAGTTGATTCTCTTCGAGAAAGACGAAGTCTATTTCCAGGCGAAATCGAGGAAGTGGCTGTCTGAGGCCCAAGGCTGTCACGGTAAACAGATGGAGAAAGATGAGTCTCAAATATGGGTTGAGAGTGACTCGATCCAATAGTTTTAGCTCGAGTTCTGCTGGGCTGGGTTGGAGGCACTGGTGGAGTTCTAAATTGGTGACGGCGGTGATGCTGTAATTCCTCATGATTCCCGCGGTCTCCCATACTCACACTATCCTCATCGGAAAAATCTGACTTGTGAGGATCTTCTGTGCCATCGTAATAGCCGTCAATTCTGTTCTTTCCTTTCCTTCGCCATTTCATGCTAGAAGCTGCCGATTCCTTCAAAGCAGACAGCGAGAGTATGTTGCTACTTCTCCTGGGTCTTTGAATATAATGGGGCCCCATATCAACATTACTACTACTACTAATAGCGTTGCTATCTGAAAAAGTGGACGCAGATGGCGACTGCTGCTGCGGTTGCAAACCTAAGGCTCGAGTATCTTTCAGATCAGCAAGTCGTTGTGTGTTGTATCCGTGGCGCTCATCCTCTTCGTCTTCGCTGGACATGGAATATGACGGCGAGGACTTTCTTTCCGGTGGTGACACTCCATTAGTTCTGCGTTTGGCATATTTTTTGTTGACCTTTCGGTATTCAATATCTGTATAGTTGTAATTTTGTTAGGACAGGATTACACTTTTTGCAGAAGTACGGGCCGGGTTGAAATTTCAAACTTACGAGACGAGATTTTATCAAAGATTGACATGCTTAAATCAATGACAACAACACGATGACACCTAGTAAAGATCGAATTTGACAAAACAGTTTATGGTGAAGAAAAACTATGAGAGAAATGAAAAAAAAGATGAAATTAAAAAAAAATTGCGAATGAGCTAAAAAAAAATTGGAAAAAAAAAAGAAAAAAAAAGAGAAAAAATATTTGCGAAAGGGTCGTACCGAAGGAAACATTGCGCATATATATGAATGAGGGCAAAGGAGTTCAAATAGGGGCTATCATCCAATTTGGCAAATTGATTTCTCTTATTTTTTTTAAAAATCTCTTTTTCTGGCAATTAACAGTATCCAGTCTGGAGATGCAAAGGTATATCGACGTGAAAAACAAGCAAAGAAATTACTCCAAGATAAATCTAACCATGGATTTGGCAATGGCCAACCCATCATTCCTGTCGTGAACCCGAGCAATACCATCTAAAGCCAAGTCCTCTGGAATAGCTCCAATCTCATGGCGGAGTTCTAGCAGTTCCAGCTCATCATCCGCTGTAAATTCGGGATGGCCTTGAATAGACCAGATTTCTTTAGGTCTATAGAATCCTTGGATCTCGCAAACATCGTTCGAAGCAAGCAACTCCGTGTCCTTTGGGAGCTCTGTAACTATATCTTGGTGAAACTGCATTATAGAAATTTTGTTGTTGAATGCTTGTGCGAGGTCGGGAAATATTTCTTGGCCTTTAGCTGTCAATACCATAGGACATGCCGAGAGCTCCCAGCCCTTTGGGTTTCTTTCAACTTTTGCTCCAAGTGCTCGCGCAATGAGCTGATGCCCAAAGCAAATACCTGTCATGTTAAAATAACAATAACAACTTTTTGAATTATTAAAAAGACCTACCTATAGCCTTGACTTTGCTACTGATTGCCCTTGCTGTGAAATCTGAAAGCCGGTTGATCCAGTCTGCGTCGTCGTATGCGTTGTATCTTGATCCTGTAATGAGAACTACGTCCGGCCGTTTTACCTCTAGCGCATCAAGTTCTTCGGGGTATTTGGTGACATCGTGTTTCGTGATGGTAGTTGACTTGTCAAGACCGGCTGCTAAGAGTAACTTGGTAAAAACACCGCCATATGTGCCATATTTTACCACGGCTGCAGGCAGCGGTACGTCCGTTTCTAAAATTGCGAGCCAAACCATCTTTTCTTATTATCTAAAAAGACCAAAAAGACTAAATCCATCTTTGAACTGTTTGCAGTGTCTTTTATATACTGGTTCAGGCTCGGCTCGACCAACTCCTTTAGGCGGGCTTTAAAATATAGAATTATCCCTGTGACTCACAATAAAACGACAATCTATCAGCATCGCTGGAATAACTATACAAATCAAGAACAAAAAAATAAAAATCTACCACATATGTAAAGCGACATTAGAAACCATTGTTGGCGCAAGAAAACACACCTCCGACAGCACCAGCTTGGTAGGAAGTAATGATACTCTGCACTGAAGAATAAGTACCCGGTCCTAAGACTATAAGACCACAGATGATGAGGAAAATATTCAAAGCGAGCATCAATTTACCCTTTAGATCAAGATGCTTCCACCAGCCATCACCTCGTTCCGTATGGCGAAGTTGGATATAAGCCACACCCCAGAAAATGAAGCCAAACCAGGTGTCAAATAGCGAAGACATGAGAGAGAGTAAGTCGCTAAAGAACGGAATGACTTGAGCAATAATGAATGCTAGGATCCAAGTACTACCAACAATACTAATCCAAGCGACCCAACCTACCAGTGTATTTGAAGACACATGTCTGGTATTCTTAAAGATGTTGAAGAAAATAAACTTGGACGAAACGGCTGAGTAAAGCACACCCAGGAAGATTATAGTGGGGATTGCAAAGGAAAATGCAATCTTCATGTACTTGTTAGACAGAGCGCCGAAAGCCGGAGAGGTTATAAAGGAGCCACCGACATAAACGGAAACTATTGAACCGGCCAAAGAAAACACGACAAGCTCTGCAAATGTAACAATGTAGAGAGCCTTGCGGAATTCACGAGGGTCTTTCATCTCAGCAATGAAAGAAGGATAAGTGATTTGACCCACAAAAGTGTACACAATGTTTAAAAAAGCACTCATACCAGCAGCAAAGGTTGTTCCCTTTTCAGGGAATAGTCTCCAAGCAATAGGCGTTCCATCCCACTTAGCGGGATGGTCTTGAATACCGGCAAATACCATGCAGAGAATGACTGCTATAAACATGGTTGCAGCGGAAATCGACGCCAAATGAGACATTCCAGAGAATGTTCTGGGCATGGAAAAGATGAAGCAAATAATAGTCGTTATAACAGAAAAGACGACTGAGCAAACGGCGTGGTTTGACACTGAATTAAGATACTTTGAGCCCACGAGGACGTGCAGGCCCTGAATAAACGTATTGTTTAGAAGAAAGCAAATGCCCGTAAACCACCAAGCCCATTTCTTACCCCAGAACAAATGTTGGCCAATATCGCAAACATCACGAACTGTTGGATTCTTGAGGCAGAACTCCCAGATAACGAGTCCTGTATAGAGTGTTGAGGACGCGACAGCAAGAGTCAAAATGAGACCCGGAACCAACCCCAACACCGAATAAGACCATGGGAAACTGAGAATTGCCAAACAAATGTATTCACTAAACAAAAGAGCAGCGGTCTTTTGCCAGCTGCAGGTTCGATATTTGATTCCATTTTCCTTTTCTAAATTTTGCTGCTCGAGGAGGTACTTGTCCAAACTTGCGTTATCCGAAGATGTGCCCTCAAAGGACGGCGTGGCTACATTGCCCTCATAGTAGGATTTTTTTGGGTTGTGAGAGTCCATTGTAAGAAACGACTGAGGGGTTTATCTGATGAAATGAAGAGAAGATGTTGGGGGCAGAGGCAACAGGTTTAGTTCTTGAGGGATATGCCTTGGTTTAAATATAAAGGAATAATACGAGTATAGCAGTGAAATATTTTCTAGGAAGTTTAGCGTTTAGTACTTCTAAGAATAGAGTTTTTGTAAAATGGAAGGTGGTTTCTTAATGCTTAAACGCAGTAGGAGCGTGGTACCGAAGCTATACATGCTGGTTATTCTCTTCTTGTTTGGTCATTTTATCAGTAATATAACAGTTCTTGCAATTTAATGCCATTTTAGTGATTGGAGGTGGGAATCGACGGTTTCACTCGTTGAGGAGAGGGACTTTGGAACTGACCATGAACCGGACCAGACACGACGACTTCAGGCTTGAAACTTTGAATAAGAGCTTGTCATTAGCTTTTCAGACTGCTAAGACATGGTGTCTTCCAAACCCAGCTAATACGACAATTAACGTGACTGATAACATGGATTTTAATGGATTCTATTCGATGGAAGATTATTTAGGCCCGCCAAAAGTGGGCAGAAGGTTTGGTTTAGCTCAGTTCAGTTTAAGCAATCTAAGCAAAGACGGCTTGACGTCCTGTATTTAAATCTCATGAAAGTGAAACTCGCGAGCCGCCATTTCACAATGATACAATAAGTTGGAGAAGAGCTAGCTGGGCGCCTTTCTACAGAGTGAACTTGGTTGGTTTGAAGCTATCTGAATTTTTTTACCAAGGAAGCTCTACGAGATAATGTGTGAGAGTCGTTGGGACTTTTGCGTTACAAAAAGGTTTTGGCTGTAGAAGACCCTCGGCTCAGGCACTGACATGTAGAATGACGCCTGGGACGCATTTTTGTTTCCCGAAAAGGGCAAATGTAAGCAACAAGTTTGTAGTTGCGTTTACAGACATTTAATTTATTTATTAGTCAGCATTGCACTTATTTGACTCATAATTATTATTAATCATTTAAAAGTTATGACTAAATTTGGGCTACTATTTCTTACGCTATTCCCTCCTCGTCTTGCCAACCGCCAAATATCTAAACACAAACTCCAACGGGCAGCCCAAAACTCCTTACTCCCTAAATTGCAGCACTGATATTCAGGAGAACGTCTAATCTGAACAGTTTAGTAAACCTCCAGAGCTGCTTCAAAAATTGACTTTCTACACGTCTCCTATCAATCTCCCGCCCACTTTTATTACTCCAAAGTGATATTTCTTTAATTGCTTCTCTGGCCATTTCAAATTCAACTAACGGGCAGTGTATCCTTCTCTTTCTTTTAAAAAACAGAAAAAAAGAACGTTCTCAGAAATGAGTTCGGTTTCCGAAATATCAAGTCAAAGTAAGCAATTCCTTCCTTCTTTTTTTTTTACTTTTTATTATTTTTTTGGCCTTCTCTTCATTACGTCTTGAATCCTGTGCTAATATTCTAGGTGGAACTTTCATTCGGCTTACCCCCGACGAAAAACAGCTTTATGGACAACTTTTTCGCCAAGCTGATCCAGACTTTACTCAAGTAGTTACTGGTGAAGTTGCCAGTCAGCTCTTTATGAAGTCTGGACTTTCTCCTGTTGTCCTTGGGGAAATATGGCAACTGGCAGATCCTGAAAACAATGGCTTCTTAGACCAGCGAGGATTTTCAGTAGCTCTGAGAATTATTGGTCATGTTCAAAATGGCCAAAAACTTGCCGTCAATTTGGGCGAAATTCGTACGTATAGGCATATTCTTTGGTAAATGTTTATTTTATTTTATTCTAACTGCCATTATAGCTGGTCCTCTTCCCTCCTTTGATGGAACTCCTCCTCCTACTGGTTCTTCCGTTACCCTCGCTGCCCCCTCTTCAGCTCCCGTTCCGCTCCTTCCCCAGGGTACATCAACCCAAATTCCTCCTATCCCTTCTGCTGATAGAGCCAACTACACGCAACTATTTCTAAGGAATGCGCCCACTGGTCTCCTGGATGGAAACGACGCTAGGAACATTTTTTTAAAGTCAAATCTTTCCAATGAGACTCTAATTCAAGTTTGGAATTTGTGCGATACTCAGAACCGTGGCCAACTAGATCAAAGTGAGTTTACTCTCGCCATGCATTTAATTCGCTCCATCATCAACAGAAACATTCGTCAGTTGCCCTCTATTTTGCCTGTGGGCACTCTGGAGTCTGTGAAGACCGGCACGAGGAATAACACCACTCGAACTGCTAGCATTTCTTCCAATAACAGCTCAAGATACAACCAAAACTTGCCACCTCATTCACCCGAAGCTAGAGCCTCCCCTGTTACCCGCCAATATACGGGACCTCTGCAGCATCCTCAACTGAAGACACAGCAAGCCGAATGGTTTATTACGCCTCAGGATCAGGCAAAATTTGACTCTATTTTCATTACGTTGGATAAAGCTAAGCAAGGAGTTATAGGCGCGGAGGAAGTTGTTCCCTTCTTAACCACATCTAACCTCCCTGAAGAGGTCTTGGCTCAAGTTTGGGATCTTGCCGACGTTCGCAACACTGGCCAGTTTGGAAAAAATGAGTTTGCAATTGCCATGTACCTAGTCCAGCAAAAGCTTATGGGTAAGACTCTTCCAAAGACTCTACCACCTTCCCTTTTACCTGGTTTCAAATCTGACGCTCCTCCCATTTCGCCTGTAGGTGGATTTTCTCAAACCCAGCGACCTCAAGTCACAGGTCCACCTCCCGTAGTCACTAAAACCAGTTCTTCTTTGGGTGATTTGTTATCTTTAGGAGATTCATTGAGTACACCTCCCCCTCAGGCATCTGAGGCACCTGAGGACAGAACTGGGTTGTCTTCTCAGTCTATCAACTCTCACCTTACAGGTACTCGTGCGCCATTTGCACCTTCTTCTTCCTTTGGTTTATCTATTTCAAAAGATAACGAGCCCGCAACAAGTCCTGCACCAATAACTCTAGCCTCATCTAACCCTATCGCTACTATTGCTGCAAGCAATGTTTCAATTGCAGCACCTATCCCTCTATCTGCTCCAACGTCTGAATTGTTCAGCGACTCTGAATATGCAAACAAGCTTTCAACTCTTTCTACCGACAATGCTAATTTGACAAATCAAGTCAACTCGATGTCAACTCAAGCTGAACAGGCCAAGCAAAAGAGAGAGCGAGCAGAAGCTGAGCTCAGTAGAGTTTTGGGTCTTAAGGCCAACTTGGAATCTAAACTTACCACTCTGCGTGCTGAGTTTGATTCCGAGGTAAAAAAGTCAAATCAAGCTGAGCAGTTGCTCCACCAGTCACAAAAGGAGACCGATAAACTCTCTGCAGATTTCTCAGTTTTGGAGGCTTCTTATCATGCCGTTCAAACCCAATGCCAAGAAATCTCTGCACAATTAGCCTATGATCAGCAAGAAAATGCTAATCTAAAGGAGAAGATTCGATTTTTGAACGAAGAAACTGCTACTCTTAAACAGACATTGGAAAGAGTGCAAAAAGAAGCCCGTCAACAAAAAGGTTTAGTCTCAATAACAAGCAAGCAATACGCGCATGCTGAAAGTGAAAGAGATAGAATTCAGGCCCAAATTGAAGATGCGGCCTTACAAAGTCATGCTTCTGGATCTCAATCTAGAGAAGTGTTGCCGCCTGCATCCACCTTTGGGCTTCCTTCCATTGCTCCTACTACAGCACTTGGAGCTATAGCAGGGGGATCTGGCACTGGCGTTGTTGCAAGTCCTTCCCATCATTCTCAGCAAGCCAGCTCAACATCCACAAATCCCTTTTACAATTCTTTTTCCAGCTCTCACGGTACTTTTTCTCAAACTACTCCAGCATTCAATTCTGCCGTTGAAGATCGTTTTAGTCAACTGGATATAGCTTCACCATCTACTGCTGAAGCTGCTCGCTCTTCGACTCACAACACAGTGGATACACCCAATTCCTCGCCCCCAAACTCTGATTATCAGTACAACCCTGGCAATGCACCAATTCCTACTTTTACACTTCCGTTAGCTCGGCCTGAGTCCGCTACTTCTAGCGTGCAAAACAACCCCCCTATGTCCGTAAGGGATGACATTGACACTTCTCGACCTGACTCGCCAGATTATCCTGTTACCTCTGAACCTGTGTCTGGAATTGTGCCTCCTGAAGATTTGGTTATTCGTTCTGTTGGTGAGACTTTTGAAAGACCAGCAAATTACTCAACATCTCAACTACCTATTCCAGCGTATGGCATCCCACAGTCTCTGGACGTAGTAAGACACTCCAGTAATACTTCAGTTATTTCCGCACCTCTTGGCGTCACATCAAGTACAGAATCTTTTGAAATTGTTCCTCGAAATGCTGGACTTCCCTCTGTCAGCCAGGCATCCGCGCTCAGTGAGTCTGCCTTTTCCCCCAGTACTGAGTCAGTAGTCACTGCAAAAAAGACTTCTAACGATCCACTTCAAGACACACCTCGGGTCATTCATTCAGCATCCACAGTTTCCATTTCTGAGTCCATTGCAGCTTCTGAAAACCCAAATCAGCTCGCAGTTTCTCATCACACTGGCTCTACTATCGAAGCAGTTCCTGCTAGTGAAGCTTCGCAACCCACGTCTTCAGGATCAAAGGATAATTCTGCTCCAGTATTGCCTCATGAAGCATTTAGCGATGGCCGCAGTGATTTTGATGCCGTATTCGAGTCTTTGCACAACCTTCCTGAGTCCGCTAGTTCCAGTGTTTGGCCCACTGCATCCAAGCCTTCAGGCGAGTTTCCACCTATTAGGGAACTAGATTACGAAGACAGCGACAGCTCAGATGATGAAGCTGAGGGAAGCGCTTTTTCTCCAAAAACTGCTCTTACTGCTCTTACTAGTGCACCTTTATCTGCCCCTTTCAATGCCCCTTCTGCTTTCAATACTACGCAAGAGCACTTTAATTCTGTCACTACCTCTACAAACGCCTCTACAAACGCCTCCTCTGTTCCATCTTACCCGTTTTCCAATACTCCCCTGGAGTCTAAACCAACAGGATCTCTTCCATTGCGCAATATTAGTTCTCCGACTGCAAATGCATTTACATCATTCCCATCTTCAGCTACCGCTTTCCCTCCTCCTTTGCCCAGCAAGGAAGCAGATCCGTTTGATGTAGCTTTTGATGGGCTAGTTGCCGCCAGAGAAGAAAGTGAGGCCCAATCGAATTTTAGTCTTCAAAATACTCCTTTGAACTTTCAAAATCCCGCTAATAGCGCTCCACCTGTTACTGCGCCATTTAGCACACAGTCTAATGCATTTTCTCCGCCTCCCGCAACTTCAGTGCTATTATCTAACCCTTCTGCGCCTGTTTCAGGTAAATCTGGTTTAGGCATTTTCCCGAGCGACGCCAAACCCACTGAGTTAAACACCGGGGTACCTGTTTCCAACGAAGAATGGGACTCCATATTTGCTGGTTTTGGGTCTGCAAGTAACGGAAAGCCTGTTGAAGCACCCCAATCTGCGTCTCAAGTCAATAATAACGGATCTTTTGGTGCGTCCCAAGTCGTACCTACAACGACTTCCAACCACTCTGTGGAACCAACTACACAGGCTTTGAGTGAGCTGGTAGGCATGGGCTTTGAGCAGAGCAAGGCGCTGGAGGCTCTAAAAAAAAACGACTTCAATGTTGAAAATGCCAGTAACTATTTGCTGGATCATTGATCGAAGAACATGTAATATATCCAGTGGAAAAATTAGTGTTTCATAGTTTGATCTTAAAATCATATATCGGTATAGTAGTAATTTATAACAATGATTAGATTTTGAATTTTACGCGATCTTCAACGTTCAACCTTTGTTTCAAAATTTTTGAAACCTTTGTAGCGATAAAATTATTGAATCACGTGTACCTGTCCTAACCCTGTAAAGGGAAATATATGTCACCGCTTCCCTAGTCTCGAACAGTGTTTCTGTGATAGATAAAAAAGTGGACGAATAGCCTTTTTCTTGTCTTTGTGTTATCCTTTCCCGTCTATATTGAACACTATACGGCCACAGTCAGGAGTTGCTACTTATTTTAAATCAGGTATCCGGGACTGCGGATTCACATGTTTCAAGGAACCTTGCCTATATCCCAATGGGCGACCAGTCAAACTTCCAGAGTATGCCAGGTATAGTCAGTTCCGAAATAACCTCACCTGTTCTATCAAAGAGTAGTAGCACACAAAGGGTACCTAGTAGTCCAGATAATCAAAGCGGGCAGAGCAAAGGTCAGTTGATTGGAGTGCAGCGCCAAAATACTGGTCGGCGCCATGTTCGACAATTTTCAATAACCTCCACGACCTTGGCTAGCAGGCGGAGAAGCCGGGATACAGCTCGGTTTATTCTTCTTCAAAAAGCCGCTATAGAGACTGTGGTAAAATGCCCTTCAATTATAAAATATGCTGCAGCTGCAGTGGAATATACTGAACAAGTATGATCAGAGACTAAACATATTACTTTGTCGCTAATATTAAAATGTAGTTCAAAGCAATGTCAGGCCAGGGAGAATATGAAAAGGCATACATCAACTTTATACAGGCTCATCATATCACGAACAAGATCATTCCCCAGCATCCAAATTACCAGAAAACAATGCAAAAGCCGGCCTCTTATGTGAAAGAAGTTTATCATGATCTGTTGGCATTTTTTGAGGTTACTCATGTACAAAATACTATGAAGGAATTAGAAGATCGTATGGAGAATGCTCTAATGCCTAAGTCACAAGTGGAAATTTCGTCGGAACCTGAAACAGATAGTACGCCAGATCGCGTAGCTGACATTTCGTCAAGTTCTTCTCCGGCTATTTCTTATAACCAGAAAAAACAAAATTCTCAAGCTGACCTGGATGAAAAGCTTGAAAGATGTGAAAAGTATGATTCTTCCGATAGTGAACCCTACTATCCTGAATTGTCGGAGCTTGAAAATTTTGAGAAACCAAATGGTAGACCCTACCAACCTTCGTTTCCGGCCCCTGGTCCTCCAGAAAATACACCCAGTCCTAGTGCTGAATATGATGAAAATTCATTTAAAGTTCGCCGAAAGCCCGTTAAAGAGCCTTCGAACGGTACTTCCCAGTTCACCCAAAGTTTTGACAACCTTTCCATTGCAGACGCTCGACATGGAGACATTCAATTCAACTCACATTACCAGTCACCCCAAGTGTATTCAACGACTGCTGTCAATTCTGAGCATGCGGTTTCACCAGAAGGAATTGTGGGGCCACACGAGGTCACTGAATTTAAACTTCCGTTAACGAACGTCATTAGTGCTGAAACTCTTGAAAAATACATGAAAGTATTTACCGACAAAATTCTAATTTTAGATGTACGCCACCGAGATTCTTTCGATGCAGGGCGTTTTCCGTCGCCCAATGTAATCTGCATTGAGCCATTATTTCTCAGAGACCAATTAAGCGAATTTGCTTTGGGAAAGGCCTTAGAAATATCGCCTAGTCATGAATTGCAGCTATTTCAGACCCGAGACTACTTTGAACTTGTTGTATTCCATGACGATTGTTCAAACAGTCTAGGTCAAAATTCTCGCCGTACACCAAACCAAATATGTCTTCAGTGGCTGGTGGACGCCATTTACAATAATGCATTTGCAAAGCCCTTGAAACGGGCTCCTTGTTTGCTAATTGGTGGGCTGGATGCATGGATGAAATATACGGGATCTGGTAATGTATGGCAAAGAAAAGTTCTTAGTACCGTAACTTCTTCTCCGACTAAAACAGTTGGGCACTCCAGCTTTTCTTCTGAGTTCAAAACGCCCCAGCTTCCCCAAGGAATATTGTCTAGAGATGGGTCGCGTAAGGGAAGTGTAATTTCATCAGGATCCCGAAATTCAGTGGACGGGCCAAGAAAGCAGCCTTATTTAATATCCCCACCGGAGCAGCCTTTTCAAGTGTTGAATGGCATAGTCCAGCCGTCCTACAGCCATGTCTCGACCTTTCCAGTTGCCGCCACAGCTAGTGCAACTAATCCTTTAATTTCTCCGCCTTTGGCCGCTCATGGTGGTTCACAAGTACAGCAAAGATACAATCACATGTCCATGCCTGCTCTTCCTTCAATGGCAACATATGATAGTCCTCAGTACACGCAAGAAGGATCAAGATATTCCCAGCATCCTACTCGTAATGGTTCCTTTAGCGGCAACATACCAGCACAACCCTCGTACAATGTAACCCAACAGATGGGAATATCTCCTCCGGTAGCGACGCAGATTCAATTTCACGAATTCGCAACTGGACTTGTGAACCTGGGCAATACTTGCTACATGAATTGTATTATCCAGTGTCTGGCAGGCACCACTCGGCTATCTGAAAAGTTTTTAAATGGAGAGTACCAGGTTCAGCTAGATAGTCGACTGGGTTACAAAGGTCATTTAGCACATGTTTTCGCAAGACTAATTCGAGCAATGTATCAGTCATCGCTACAGACTGGACGCAATCAGTTGACTTATATTGCCCCGAAGGAAATCAAGTATTTAATTGGGCAATTATCCGAAGCATTTCGAGCGTACGAACAACAGGATTGTCACGAATTTTTAAATTTTATTTTAGATGGTCTGCATGAAGATTTGAATGTGCGTGGAAATAGAGCTCCATTAAAAGCATTAACAGAGCGTGAGGAAGCACGACGAGAGGCTATGAATGTGCACGAGGCATCGGTGACTGAATGGATGCGACATCTACTTAACAACGAATCACCAATTTCACGTCATGTGCAAGGGCAGTACTTGAGTCGATTAGAGTGCCGTATATGCGGAACTACCTCTACAACATACAATCCATTTTCATGTTTGGGTATTCCTATTCCTAGAGGATACCAACAAGCTGCGCTTGAAGATTGTTTTAGGCTATTCACGAGTCCTGAGCTTCTTGAGGGAGATGACGCGTGGAACTGTCCCAAGTGTAAGAAGCGACAGCCGACCGTCAAGACCATGCGGATCAGTAGGCTTCCTGATTTTCTTATTATTCATTTAAAACGGTTCAAGCACGGCGGGATGTGGGGCAGCAACAAGCTTGGGACCTATGTCAGATATCCAGTTTTAGAAGAATTGGATTTGCTACCTTACTGGCTTCCGACTCAGGGTATGCAACAACTTCAAAACCTAAACAATCGGCCGTATCAGTCACCACCGTTCAAGTATAAGCTCTACGGGGTTGCGAACCACTACGGGTCTCTTAAAGGCGGTCATTACACTGCGTACGTGAAGCGGGGAGGGGTATATGGATGGTGCTCATTTGACGATACAAGAGTTCGAGTCAAAGTGAGTAGGGAGGAAGTTGTTAACAAGAACGCATATGTTCTGTTTTACCATCGAGTATAAGGTGAACAGGACTAAAACAAACGAAATACAGACTTCATGAATTGGATTATGCATGCATTGAAATGAACGGTTTTTTTTTTTATATATATATATATAAATGATATTTTTTCATGTTTGTGTTTTGTTTGTTTTTTTTCATTTTATTCTCTACCAAGTTGACGGTCGGTATTCGAGATATTATTAGAATTTAAAACTGGATGTGAAATAATAAAATAAAAATAAAATAAAAAAGGTTTTTAGTCGAGTGGAGACTTGTATATTTGTTGCATAGAGTTGAAGGTCCAAAAAGGATGAACAGCATGTGTAATCAGGATAGTTGAAAAGGAAGTAGGCATGGTCAAGACATTTGTGCGTCAACAAATTTTGCCATGTCAAGAAATTTTAAAATTGAGACATTTTCTCTAGCACCATTTATATATATATTTGACTTTTCCATGGTGGAATTAGAAGATCAGTAAACAGATGGACGCTAAATGGATTAGCTTCCAACGAAGAGTATCAAGAATACTTGGTGCACGATTAATAAAGATCAAACCGTCTGATAGAGAGTATGATTATAATCAATGTTTATAAATATTGGGATTTTCAAGCAAGTCCTTGATAAATAACCTGGTTTTAGATGTTAAAGAGATATAGAGCAACATGTATTCAAAATTAATGTCTACATGGCAAAAAAAAAACTGACACATGGAAAAAATAAAAATAAATGAAAAATAAAAACGAGGTGTGTTACAAACTCGGTACTCGGTTTTAGAAAGTTAAGCCAAATCCAATGGAGCTGTTTTAACTTTAAACTCTGGATCAAAATCTTCTTTATCAACGCGTATAGGTGGAAGCCTGTGTTCTGTGTTTTTCAAGGGCATTCAGAACAACATGAATGCCAATTGCCGACGTTACCAGTTCAGCTTTGCTATAGTCAAAAGCAGCATGGTTCTTCAATAAAGGACGACACGGAAAATAAAGTAAGATTAATAGATGCAGTAACAAAGTTCAACAGTAACAAATGTCAGCAAAAAGTTGATGGAGAAAAAAAAAACACACACACACACACACACACACACGCACACACACACACACACAGGAAAATAAAAAATAAAAATAAAAACCAAAAAAAAAAATAGATAAAGAAAAACACACAAACTTTTGGGTTGGAGATAATCAAAAAATAAAGTTGAAAATAAAAATAGAGGAAGGGAAAGCACAGACACTAGTGTCCATAGTGTAGAAATCAAGCAAGTGATTAAATCCAGAGTGAAATCAGATAAAAAGTAATAAAAAAAAAAATTCCGGAGGGCAGGTAAGCGGAAGGGTATAAGAAAAGAGGACATCAAATAACAACTATAACCAAAGGAGCACAACATAAAGCAGGGCAT
This sequence comes from Geotrichum macrosporum, assembly GCA_030463045.1. Lineage (NCBI taxonomy): Eukaryota > Fungi > Ascomycota > Dipodascomycetes > Dipodascales > Dipodascaceae > Geotrichum > Geotrichum macrosporum. The sequence continues at coordinate 44,927 of JAKVQY010000004.1, forward strand.
TTCATGTCCACAATAAATAGAAACGAGCCTTTTAATGGGTAGAATGGCCTCGGTGATACTTTAGACCATTCAAGTTCTTGTATCGCTTTCCACAAACTTCACATCGATAGGGCTTATCTTTTTCAAGCTCCATTCCCTCAGGATATGGAGCATTTGAGAGTGGATCAATCACACTGTAGGTACCGTCGTCGTTCAGATGTAGGGTTTGGTTTTGATGGCCATGCAGCCGATGATATTTGAGGCCATTTTGATTCTTGTATGTTTTGTCGCAGCCGATAACCGGGCATTTGAATGGCTTATGTTCTCCTCTTTCCATCACATACAAATGTCGGGCTGGATCGTCAATGCACATTTCTTCGTCGTCATCCAGCGTCATGGGTGTCCCTGGGTTAGATGACGCAGGAGAAATAAATACTTCGTTTGTGGAAACGGCCTCTAAGGATTGCATCCTGCGCATGACGGGGGGTTCTATGGGGGGCGATGGGGAAATGTGAGCCTCTTCGTAATGTCGCAAGAGGTCGTGCAGGTTTGGGAGGATCAGGCCGCAGCATGAGTAGTCCTTGCAGAAGTCTGCCTCAAGGTTGGGCAGGTACGAGCTGGAGTGGATTGGTGACATGGATACAGGAGGGGGAGGAGCGTTGTGAAACATAACCCTAATAAAAAGAAAATATAGTTAGTCATCAATTACATAAAGCTTTTTCTCGGGAAAGAGGCGAAAATGGGAAAGGAAAACGTGAAAGCGATGTTGCATAAAAAGGAGGGTAACACAATACCACAGAGCCAAATCAAGAAAGGGTGACAAATTAAATGTGGTAGATTCCAATTTGAAGCCGGAAAAAAAAAAAAAAAGGGAAAAAAACAGCCAGTTAATAGAGCTCGAGAAACGGTGGCGACAAGATCAAGAATCCTTGGGGAGGGGTTTTACCGATAGAATGGACGTGAAAGGGAATTCAATGCTGTGGTTGGGATAAGTGCAGTGGTAGTGGTGGTGGGCCCTGACTGGAGGGGTCCAAAGTCACGCAGAAAAAGTCTCGAGTCAAGAAAAAATCCAAGGATTCTTACCAAGAAGGACAAGCTCCTCCAATGGTAACGGTTGTAGTTCTCCGACTACTGTCTGAAGAAGAAGAAGAAGGAAGAAGAAGGAAGAAGAAACGGTGGTATTGGCATAAAACAGAATGATGAATACTTACTCGTCACGAAGCCATGAATTGACACTCATGCCTCCCCATGAAATACCGCCCATTCCTTGCGAATGGGCCATGCTTTCACGTCTAAACCGTTGAGGATGTGGCTGTTGTGAGGTCTGGAACTGTGCATTATTACGTTGATACGATATATCAATAGGGGCCGCAGAATTCATTGCGAAACAGTGGCGGGAAGCAGATAATAAGGATACTTTTTATAATGAGGCTGCTACTACTGCTGCTGCTGCTGCTGCTGCTGCTGCTGCTGCTGGATGGAGGGGGAGAGTAGAGATTGTAGAAAGCAATGGCAAAGAAGAAAGGCGAAAAAAAAAAAAAAATTAATAGACCGGAGCAAGAACTGAATGAAATGTATAGCGGTATGTATATATGAAAGTATTAAGGAGTCTAGCAGAGCTGAATCACAGAGTCACCGGCAAAGAGAAAGGATGGAGATCAAAGCAGCAGGAAGTGGAGATTCACAAAGAGAAAGGAAGGAAGGGAAAGAAGTTGGTTCTAAAGAGGATCCCAATTTTTAATTTATTTTCCTGATAAATTTCGGTGCTAATTCTAAACTGTATAGGCCAAACCTTGTTTCCACAGTAACAAAATATAGAAAAGCGTATCAGCGCCTTTTTGACTGCGTCACAAAGTCGAATAATATATAAAGACTGAATGACCTGGATGAGAAGAAGAAGAAGAAAAAGAAGAAAAAGAAGAAGGAAAGAGATCGTACTATAAAGGCTTTGTTGAAGGCTAGGCAGTATCAACTTAACTACGATTCATATGCCCGCTTTATTTCTTTTTTATTGTACAACTTTGTACCGTCCTTAAACTCAATCAAAGGCCATCTTAACTATACAAGCGCATTCAGCATTATCCTGAGACTTCTCTTCTTTGACGGGAAACTAATGCCTTGCAGCAATAAACGAGACAAGGTTGGCCTTTCAGATATCATTGAACTTTACAAACCATCAATTTCGTCAAAAATGAAAAAGCATGTTCTCCAATTACCCAAATATGGGAACCTTATCGTGGACTTCTAAAGCTATTTAGAATATATCATGGAATTCTTCAAGTACAGTGTCCTACCATCCTCCTTCTAGCAGAAAATATCCGCGATGTTGGGTCGAGCCACCTTATTGCACTTTATCTGTTTGCCCGACTTTGTCACTTAGTTTAATGCGTTTGGAGTATGGCATGATATTGACGTGAAAATAAACTCTTTTCCAACGGCATTTGTTGCTTTTCTTGAGCTTAATACAGGCGCAAACCGGATGTCGACTTCTCAAGAGGATAACTCTGAGCCCAGAACTTGGAATCTCAAAGTGAATTACAAAGATTAGCAACTATATGAAGCCACCAGTAGTCTGTTCTAGCTGCTCCACTTGCCAATATCTCCAACTTGTAAAATTAAATCAAGCTTTATATCTTAAAGTGCTAAGCGCCTCGTATTAATCTCGAGTTATTTGCTAACCAAACACGTCTCGTTCCCATCCTCGGACTCTAGAGTTTTTTAACGTCAACTGAAAACATTCTTGATTTATGTGCTCTCGCCTGTTATCTCTGCCCAAAATACCGTCATCTCTGCGCTGAATGTTCTTGCAATTTCAATTACTCAATGACTGGCATTTTGAGTTTTGGTTCCACACTCATGCTAAATTGAACAAATTTTTTTTGTTTTCGTCCCAATCTGCACTACTCGCGAAGTTCACGGTCTCAAACATGAAGCCTTACTAACGACCACATGCCAACTAATAATGAACGACCTGGTTCCGCTCTCACCGCCCCCTCCGGCATCTTCAAGCTACATCACTTCAAATACAGTGTATTTTACAGACCCTGTCGTTCTTGACACTCTGGCAGTAAGTTGAGTTACAGCCTTTGTTTCTCCTGATTGAATTAGCTAACAATTATATTGATATCAGCTCACTGAGTACCATAAAATCCTCAATATTCTGCGCAAGCAAATCAAGCATTCATGGCAGTCCTCATTTCACATCATTACAAAATCAACGCATGGAAGTCATTTGCTGCTACGCGTTGCCCTCAAAAACATTGTCCCCAAAGCATGCTTAGAGGCAGTTGAAGTATGTCTATCAACTCTTGCCAGAATTCAATGCTTCAACGGACTTGAATTAGATTGTAAGCTGTCGTTCTTCTCACCAATTTCAGACGCTAACCAGACTTATTATAGTAACCGGGATAGAAATCCCCAAGCAAACTCCTGAAATACTGGAAACTTTGGTCTCGGCCCTTTTTAGATCAATAGATGCAAATACCAACTCTCCTCCACTGATATCGCTAAGGCTTTTAGTTCCACAATACAAACGACTTTTAAAATTATACAGCAACCGTTTTGACTCGCGCATTTCATTTCTCCATCTCACTGTTTCTTTGCATGCCAGCACAAATGACCCGACGGTTACAAACACCGCCTCTACCAGCATTAATCGTCCAAAAAGTGCCAACAACACCCGTCCAAAGAGTGCAAACCCTCCCAGCTCACACCGGCGGAAACAGTCATCCTCTAATCCCTTTTTGTCTACAACGCCTCTTGCATTAACTCCGTCATGTACGACTCCAATCTCACAAATCGTTGCTCAAAAGTGTCTCCGAATCCCGTTTTTTGAATTATCCGGCAACCCTTCTGCTCAAACTTTGTTTTATGTAGCTAGTCATGTTGACATTGATAGCACTGCTGCTACGTCTGGTAATGAGTCGATTTCTAATTCAAGCAAGCTCAAAATATGCCGCCATGTTGACTTACAAGGACCCATATATGGGGGTTACGAATTACCAACCCAGCAGCAACAAGCATTTGGCGCTCACGGTAGTAAACTAGGGGCTCCATCTGGCTCTGTTTCTCCAGTCTCATTGCCAAGCTTTCAAAGTCCTGTACCACGAAGACCGTTCTCTAGCAGTCCGCTTCTAATGCTCCACTCAACTCAAAACAATAACAGTGGTTTGACTCTACACAAAGTGAATGCCATACAAATTGCACTAGACGATAACAAATCGCCAACCTTTCCAGAAATTCGAGAAAATCCCCGCCGCTATAATAGCGCAGCAGGCTACCGCAACTTTTCAGAATATGATGAACACTCCAGACAGGTTTCGCTTGTAAAGTCCGGATGGCTCATTTTAGGTGGTACTTGGCTGATTGTTATATTTGGTATAATCAGCACTCTCAATCTGCTTGATTTGGATGCGTTGATTCTATATTTTTTCGGCTTTGGAGCGCCCAATAGTAGAGATAACACCACTGGCTCTTTTGAAAAGGATACAGGGTATCCGATTCCGGGATACTATTCGTGTATGCTATTCATGACCTTTGTGGCGTCTTGGGTTTGGTGTTTGTGTTCATGGATGGGCATGAAGTTTTTCAGGCACGCCAAGGGTGGATTAACGAAAGCTGTTACAGAATGAATAATAAAAATTCTCTCTCTCTCGGCTTTAATTATTGATTTGTTTGTTGTAATTCTGTATTCAGAAGCTAAATACTGTAGGAGTACTATGCACTTTAAATCATTTACTCGTAATTTGTATATAACAATGCGCACTATCTCGTATTGTAACCTCAATTACCTTTTTTCAAACGACCAGCAGGTATTCCAATTTTAAAATATTGAAGTTCGAAAAGATTTTGGTTCATGAATTTTCAAATAGCACCAGTCTCACAAATATTTGCTATCAACAATTTAGTCGAATTTTCAATACGGGTAGATTTTCCTGGATTACAACACCAGGAAAACAAATAAATAATAAATAAAAATAAAAGTAAAAATAAATTAAAAGGACTTTACATCACAGTCAACTAGGCAAAGAGCCCGATAGCTCCATATACTCAGCTACAAAAGTTGACATTATCAATGCCCACTCAGCCATAGTCGCCTTATCCAGGTGATTTCCGTCGTCTGTGATTTTATGCCATGCATCAGGGAAAGGTATCGGAATCAAATGAAGCACAGGAACGCCCATGTTGAAGAAAGGAAGATGATCATCACCAATTTGGCCAGCATAAAAAAAATTTCCGGGTTGCTGAAACCAGGCAGAACCACCAAATGAGTTAGCTGTTGTTTTGCCATTGCGCTTATCGCGAAAAAGTGTTTGAATACGCGCAAGATTCTTGTGCGCCCAGTTCGTATGTTTGTAGAAACTGGGTATATTAGGATCTTTGGCACCAAGCAGGTCGAGCAACACAAAGAGATCAATACTATCTAGTCGTGATCTTCTCTTGCTCGCTGCTACTGACGTGGTGTCCCAGGAAGATGCCAAGTATCGAGAACCGTAAATAGAATCAGTATCAGTCCAATCTTTGAATGCTTCCTCACCATCCAGAAACAGGACTTGAATTCCCACATTATCAACTAAACCTGTATCTTTGCTCCATTTTAATGTCAAAGCCTCATCGAGTTGCTTAATCATAAACATGATAAGCGCACAAGGAAATGCACTATCCGTAGCTCCTAAAAACCCTTGGGGCTCTATCTTGGAGTCGTAATGGGCCACCAACGTCAATCGTCCTACGGTCATATCATTGCTAATACCAGGAGGATCACGATACGCTATGAAATTCGTAAAATTAACTTGCTTCAGTGTCGGCGTATCGTCCAAAAAGCTATCTTCTTCAATTACCCAGCTGCTATTAACAAGGTTGTTTTCAAAAAAATCCCGGAAGTGATCTCGCACATCTTTGGACGCTGTTGTATCTGGTATTCGTACTTTGAGGATTGGTTCCAGATAACCTTCTTTGTTGGTCGGGTCTAATTCGCTTGGAAGTTGGACATTATCTTTAGAATCTCCTACAATGCTTGATATCATATGGTCAAGCTCTGAGCTTGAAAGCGGGACATACCCAAGCACCCTTTGAACTATGGTCACAGCCCCACAAACTGCAAATAGTACCTCTCTTCGCATTAGTATGGAAGAAGCAATTCAGGTTCATTAGAGGTTTGAATCAATCTAATCTTTCCACTTTCATCTTAGACATGCAATAAACTGTGGTTAGGGTCATCTCATGTTGATGCTTAACAAAAGTATACACATACTTAAAAAAAAAAAAGACATGCCCACGGAGAAGCAGTACGCTGGTGGGGATCACCCGCAGAGACCACGGTGTCGCGAGATCGACGCCGCACAAGCACGGAACGGAGTGCGCCGCTCGCTCACGCGGCTACGTAAGAGGCACAGCGCGACCTGCAAACATGCACACGCTCGGAGCGCAGCTGTCGG